>CM049882.1:992500-1102500 GCA_027474115.1 Schizopygopsis malacanthus
ATCGTTCACACTTTGATAAGAGTATGGTAATGTCACCCCCCCTCCCCCTCTCCAGAAGGTAAAGCCGGTTCGTCTGAGGTAGCGAGTGATCGTTCACACGTAGGTCTCAAGATTGGAGAACTGTGATCAGTGAAAGACCACATGGGGATTAGTCTTTGATCAATGAAATGTTGGCATCCCTATCTGTCCGCGAGTGATACGCTCGAGGGAGACCATGCAGGTCCTGCATGCGGGGGTGGCTTTATGTTAACCCCCCTTTCCACAAGTGTAGTTATGTTAAAACAAAAGCCACCCTAAAATCCAATCTATGCATGTAGTTCTGTCTGAAGTGCTTGGATATAGAAAACCCAGAACCTCTTTTGCTTGTGGGAAATATTAAAGGCTAAAAGCGACCAATAGTAAGATTCTTCTTGTGGCTAGGACTTGGCTTAAAGACAGCACTTTGAATTGCAAACAGTGGTTTGAGACGATTAAAGAAATCCTGGCGGTGGAAGGACTGACGCATACGCTAAAGATAATAACAATATGTTTTATATTTGATAGCAGCCTTTCAAGAACCCAAGGTCACTTTACAAAATAATACAAGCATAATACACCAAACAACAATACAATCAAGTGTTGACAACTGGGAACTACAGATAGTTAACAACAAGAGGTCTCGCATGAACATCGGAAAATGGTCCTGTGTCATACAGACAGAAGTTGAAGAAAGGGTAAACATAGAGGTAGAAGAGTTATTTAGAGAACAAAGTGAATAGATGAGTTTTAAGTTGAGGTCTGGAGAAACGAGGCAGCATTAACATTATGGGGCAACTTATTCCATAATACAGAAAGCTCTAGCACCCATCGTAGAGAGTTTGTACTTGAGCACAACAAGCAAGTTATCATTGCTAGATCTGAGGAACATATGGTTGCACTAACTCGACTAGGTATTGAGGTGCGAGGACATTATGGGCCTTATAAACTAGAACTAAGAGTTTGAACTGAATACGTTTGGCCACCGGAAAGCAGTGGAGTTTGTGAAGCATGGGAGTGATATGTGCAGATTTAGAGACGATTAATAACTTTGGTAGGTAAGCCGCTATATAAGGAGTTACAGTAATCCAATCTAGAGGTTATAAAAGCACGGGTAATAGTTTCAGCATCTGCTAAATGAAGTGAGGGACGTATACGAACAATATTTCACAAAGCATGATTCAAGAATCTGAGAATCAAAGCATGGGGGGGGGGGGGGGGGACTGAGCTTGGTTGAACTGTAAAATAGATTTGAGTATCCTAACCAAAATTATTATCATGATATCTGATATGTATATTAAACTGTGCAATTAATCGAATTAACATGCGCTTCTTGACAGTAAAGCTGGTTTCTTGATTAGCAGTACATCTCCATCACCGCATGTTAATTAGATTAATTGCACAGCCTTAATGTATATGTTTAATAACCCCCCCACCACATTTTGTATACTACTTTGTTAATCTTGTATTAGCTACTGATACCTATCTTGTAAAATTAATAATACACTAAATCTGACTGTATTTTCAGATTGAGGACCAGCTCAAACATAGCTAACCAGCATATTGTGGATATTTCATATTCATGTTTTATATCCTAGCATGTTGTGAATCCTATGCATCTTTACACGGACTCCTCACATCCCTACAGTCACCTGCAGACGGCTGTGACATGAGAGTGATACATTCCCCAGTATTTGTGCTGATTCTGATCACTCTGGCTGTCTCTAAACGAACGGGTTATCTCTCATGGAGCAGAGCACCCTGATCACGAGCGCCCGCTGGGACTGATAACGCACTGTATGGCCGAAGACAAAGCGTTGTGAACTGCTCACTCCGCGCGCCAGGATGTCTATCGCGTCTTAACGCGTAAATCACTCTTAACGCGTCTGGTGGGAACGCACCTCTGTTCTCTTTCTGCGCAGCGTCGCCTTTTGTCAACACGCACCACGCCACTTCCGCACGCACGGTGTATCGTCACATCCGGTGGTATCGAGCTCGGAGAAGATGGCGGCTGTTGTAGTGAGCGCTGATGGAGGCGTCGCGCCGCTGGATTCGGACTCTGCGTCGCCGCGGATACCGTCTCCGGCGCCGGAGCAGACGCTCCAGGAACAACGCGCTGCTGGGACTCCCGATCGTGGCGATCGAGAACATACTCAACTTCCTGACCTACGACGAGATCAGCCTGCTGCGACTGGTGAGAAAACAACGCGTCTCAGCGCGTCTCCGCTCGCAAGCCGCGGCGCGTCGTGTTTAGTTATAACTGTGTTTTAGAGCAGCATTCACGATTACAGTCGTCCTCGACACGGGCAGCTCACTAGGGTTCGAGTGCTGTCTTGGTGTGTTTAGACACGCCCCGTGTGTCCGTTAATAGAGTCTCTGCAGAGCTCTACACGAAATACTTCATTGTATCTGTTGCATTTGATTGCGTTTCTCATCCAGCTGCGTTCTTAATCATGCACTTTAGAGCACCCCAAGATGTACATTTCATCATCTAGCTATTTCTCACAATCACGACTTTTTTAGTGTAATTATTAGGGGGAAAATACCAAATTGTGGGATAAAAACTCACAATTTTGAGAAATAATGTCAGAATTGTGAGATTTTTTTTATTTGCCTTTTTTGTTTTTTTTAACAAGAACAACAACAAAACAGCCCAATTGCTTGGAAAGAGTAAACAATGATTGGCTTAAAGTTTGTGGGGGGGTTCATATGGCAAAAATATCATATAACAATTTCTTTAATGATTTTATCACGATTCTTTGTTATGTTGGTTTTACTATTTTGTTTGAGCATTACAGCCAAACTAATTTCCCCTATTATAAAGACAAATCCTTTAAAAGGGAACAAAATATAAAAAATAATGGCGGATATTTAGGCCAAAGTGGGCAAAGCTAAACATCTTTATCAATATTATATCTGTGTTATTAAAGAGACACATTACAAATACACATAATTTACAAATAACACAAACAGTGCTTTATTTTCAGGTGTAACTGAATAAAACACTATATAGATTTATTCATATTAAAGTAACTTTTTCTGTCAAGAGTAGAGTTATTTTCTATTTGTATTGTGTTGTTTTAACACATTTCAGTCATCTGTCTGTGATTCTGTCAGTATTTTATATTACTACCATCATTTACTCACTCAAGTTTAGTTTTAAACCCGATGCGTTTCTTTCTTCTACTGAATATAAACACTATTATAAAGAACAAACACCTTCTGGTCCTCAGTGTCTATTCATTCTCTTAAAGTCAATGTGGACCAGAAATATCAAAATATCATCTTTTGTGTTCAGCACATGAAATACATTAATACAGGTTTGGGAGTAAATAATGACAGAAATGAGATTTTAGGGTGAACTATCTCTTTAATGACAGTCGGCTGCATGTTTAGTACTGTCCCTTTAAGAGCTGCATGCATCTAATATACAGACACGCCTCCGTTTCTCTCTCAGCTGTTTACTTTAATTTTAGACATAACCGACTGAGTCTATACATAAACCTTGTGTGCTTTTACAGCATTAGCTCAAAAGACAACAGTTAAAGTGCACGTTTAACCAGTAAGGCTTTAAAGCACATGTAAATAATGCACGTTTGTGACTGAATAAGTGCAGTGTCGCGTACCGCTGAGTTAACACTGATGTGAATGATGTAGAGTATATTGAGCTGCTGTTAACTGACCTGAGTTAATGAGCCTTTGATGATCTCAGATCTGATGATTTAGGCTTCAGACTTGATTCTTCTCTTGTGTTGCAGGTTTGTAAACGCATGGATGTGATTTGCCAGCGCATGCTCAATCAAGGCTTCCTGAAGGTGGAGCGCTATCACAGCCTGTGCCAGAAACAGGTCAAAGCCCAGCTGCCGAGGTGAGGCGCGTCTCAAATACATCGTTACTTAACACTAAAGAACCACACGGCTGGCAGCTTGATGCTCACAGTAAAAAAAAAACTCCAAAAGTTGCCACAGGAGTGGCATCATTTCAAATGGAACACTTTTGTACCTTATTTACCTCTTAAAGGGACAGTTCACCCGAAAATGAAAACTCCTCAAAGCATCCTATGACTTTCTTCTTTCAGACAAATCCAATCAGAGTTATAGTAAAAATAGGGATGTATGTAAGGCTGAACCACAAATTCGATTCAAACGTGATGATTAAAATCAGTTTAGATGCTAAACGAATCCCGATACAGTTGGAGTAGAGTTTATATGAATGCATATTAAAGTATTATTCATAAGCGCAGCTCTGCTGCTGTTCACAAGCACCACCTGCTGGCCGAGACTGAATCTGCATCTCATTCAGCTCATCTGCTGTTTCTGTTTCATGCAGATATTTGTAATGTATACAGTAGTATCACAAAACTGAAGTCTAGAGACAATAATACAGAGTAAAACTGCTTTTAAATCATGTGCTGAACGCATGTTCGTCCTCAGGCGGGAGTCGGAGCGGAGGAACCACTCATTAGCGCGTCACGCAGACATACTGGCGGCGGTGGAGACGCGTCTGTCGCTGCTCAACATGACCTTCATGAAATACGTCGACTCAAACCTCTGCTGCTTCATTCCTGGAAAGGTACTTGTGCATGTCTTTTAAAAGAGAGGGCACTCTCGTCCACTACATGCATAAGTGTCTCATTTAATCACTGAATATGATGCAGATTTGATTGACTGAGCATCGTTTTTATCATCTAGAATCATTACTTCTCTCCTTCTATCAGACATGCTGATACATGGTAATTAGTGTAAGATGCATGGCTTTGGGCGGCACTGATAGATCTAATCCGTTAGGAAATAATGCCACAGCGTGAGAATATTGATGCTTTTGAGGTAAAAACACTGATAGGTGGTTATAAACATGTGACCGCTGATCTGTTTACCTGGTTAGTTGTTTGCGTGACTTGTCAATGTGTTGTATTTCACGTCATGGGAAGGATTTTAATTAGTTAGATCCCCATTAGCTACACCCAAGAGCATTGTTAGTCTTTTTGGGGTCCACACAACACTTAAAATCCATACGTTAAAAAAAACAAATTACGTTTTTCACAATCTTCCATTTTTAATGAATAAAACACCAGCTATAAAACACATCGCTCGTTCAATTAACCCTCTGTTTTCCTAATTAATGACAGTGGTAAGAGATTCCCTGATTGTATTACCGTACGTTTAACTAAATTCGTTTTAGCATTGGGAGTAAACATCTATGCTCTGTTGCTCGTCTAGTAGCATATTAATTAAAAAACATTGATTATACTGGGATTTTAAACTGAAAAGCCTTCCATGTTGATAACAGTATTGCAGAAACCATCCTATCTTTGCCATTTTTTTTATTAAAATGCATATTGTTAATATTTGTACCCACGCTGCCTTATTTTACACCAGCTGGAGTTTCCTTTTTTGTAGCATTACCAAGATGTGAGAAGAAAGTAGCCAATATTATGGATTTATGTATTACTTACTACACCTTTCCCATTATATTCACTGTATTCTCGATAGGCTGCTTTAACCATGCCAGTTAATTATCAAGGGCGATGCACAATAGTTTATCTTCATTAACTTGCTGAATGATGTTTAGTATCAACTTGTTTTCTAAAATCCACTTTTCTATACTCTCCAACTCAAGCCATCAATTCAACAGATGTTTGTGCCGAAGCGTAAACCGCTGTATCGTCCACATACATTTAGCACTTTTTAACACCATATATAAATTGTGTAAAAATTGAAAACAACAGTGGTCCTAAGCCGGGTCCTTGTGGTACACCCCCATTCTATCAAAGTCATTTCTTTAAAAAAAATACACTTCTGACACGCTTCGTCTCATAAGTGAGTATTTTTAAATGTTCAATTAGCTGCATCACATCAATAAACTGAATTAATTGACATCTTTAATGTTTGATTGTGCACCTTTATCATCCCCAATATACTTGATTATATTAAACTGACCAGAAATACACGGCTGTATTTGTCCCTACATCTGACAGAATTTCATGTGAAATGTTCATGCGATTAATTTTATTCTCCGAACTATTACTGAGGCATCTTCCGGCGCTTTCTCGCTTCTCAAGATGGCCCCCGACAATCACATAAGCACGGCGCTCTAGTCTCAAACCACCTAATGTAATCTATTAGCCACGCAAATCATAATGTTTTAGGCAAGTAGCCTACCATATTATGTCAGAAAATATTTAACGAAGACTGAATTTGTATTTCACCCGCTCACGTGTTTAATAAAGACATTAAGTTTAATTATAAGCTGATGATAAGAATGATACAATTCAGTCTTTATTTAGAGCACTATAATACCGAAGTGAAGCTGTCTGCGGTGTAGGATTAATTAATTCATTAATTAAGTGCACTGACCAACTTTTGCATGATAACGATGTAAAATCCCCTTAAATAATATAAATATTTAAGAAATTAAAGCACACAAATATATATATATATATATTTCATTCATTAATCAATAAGAGTTTAGGCTGTTTAATACCGTGGCCCCGCCCCCTGCAACATCAAGCCCTGCCTCCCAGTTAAAATATGTTCACGCAGCTATAGATCAGCCTTTAATGAAGGGAGTATCATTAGCATGAAATAACAATCCGAGTCTAGTTTGGTTAGTGCTTAAAGTATTCCCAGTCACTCTTTCATCTAAGTATTATAGTGGTTTTATAAGATCTGTACATTTAATTGAGTGGTTCAGATCTGTCAAAAAGTCTGGTCAATGCCAATAACTAATGCATATAATGATTCCCAGTGACGTGCCACATACCTGTCCTCAGGTGACCTCAACCAGACAGTCAGGTTATTTCGTGAGGCATTGGCTCGCACCCTTACAGGCTTAGTGCACTCTCCAGTGAACTGAAGAGCAGTATCTGTTTATATCAGCTTTACTAATCCAAAAGCAATCTCTCAAGTCATTAAGATGATTGTAGGGTGTGACGTTGTTAAAAAAATCTTTCTTGAAGAAATGCAAAAAGGGATTATGCAAACATTGCATGGCATCAAGGCCTGCAGCAGTGCATGCAAATCAGGAGTATTTGTGTGGCAAAGGAACAATGATGGGAAGTGTTGCCATCACGTTTAGGCTTGAAACCAAAACCATTAAAAAGCAGCTCTTTCTGTTGCTAGCAGAGTGTAGGGCTGCTTTATTGACAAATCATAATTAGTGGGCCATATAACCAAAACAATTTTTAATGCAACTCTAAAGTATTCAGTTAACAGCCTACTATATCAAGCACAGTCAATATAGTGCACTGTCACTTTAAGAGCCGCACTCTTCTCGTCTGTTTACATTCATTTATAACGGACGAGGGTTTACGTGAATAGTCACTAAGCACCGAGTTTGTGTGTATTTGACCGTAAAAGATGACTTTACATGTCCGTGTTGTGTTCCGTCTTTGTTTTCGCGCTTTTAAAAACATTAATAAATCTAATCAACTTTAATAACTCAAGCACGTCCCGTTTTGCAAAAGCCACTTACATGATTTCACTGATTTAAATTGGGCTTTTATTGAAAGCGAATCAAACCGCTGGAAATGGGGCGCAATGGTATTGGTTATTATATTTTCATACCCGTTGGAGGCCAAAATTGAAACTTTAATTGCACAGCCCTAGTGTTTTGTCATTAGTTTTTCCTCTCTGGATGTTTAAGCTATATAACTTATGTTTATTTGACCGCAATCACAAAATGACAAAATAATCAAATTTTCTGTGCAATTGTGCAGCCCTACAAAAAACACAGCAAGACATAACGTTTTTTAAATGTATTTTAAGTTATGATTAAGTCATTATAACAAATTTTTTGTCATGTTTTTGTGCATTTTACTGATTGAGTATTTTCTTAACCCAAGTCCTACAGAAACGCATGACGATATTAAATTTGAAATGCATAAAACTGTCTTTGGGCAAAATGTGTTGCATATCCAGCTCTAGTCTGGCTGTGTTCATCACAGCCTGAGATGTGTGTGTGTCTCTGTCTCTCTGTCTGTGTGTCTGTCTGTCTGTGTGTGTGTGTGTCTCTGTCTCTCTCACTCTGTGTGTGTGTGTGTGTGTGTGTGTGTGTGTGTGTGTGTGTGTGTGTGTGTGTGTGTGTGTGTGTGTGTGTGAGTCAAGTCAAGTGTCACAACCAAATTATGCATGCAAATTGTCATTCGTAGAACAAATGAAATCCGCTCTAGTCGTGACATTGGAGGGTCATTCTTGTGTGTTTCTGGTAAATTTCCAACGGCCGTTTTTCCAGAAAAACGTTTAATTAATCAGCCTGTTTTAAGAAACTGAAGTAGTTGGTAAGTGCCCAGTCGACAGCTCCTTACTTGTCAGTTATTTAAACTGCAAAGATTTATTTTATAGCATCGAGTATTATATTAAATAAGGGTCTTGAGAGTGTGTAAGAAAGCCCAGACAAGTGCCCTTGTTAAATCTCAGTGACTGGCCTAAGTGGTTTGACAGTGTTGTTGTGTCCCCCCCCCGGCAGGTGATCGATGAGATTTATCGTGTTTTGCGGTATGTGAACTCCACACGCGCGCCGCAGAGAGCTCACGAGGTTCTGCAGGAGCTGCGGGACATTTCGTCAATGGCCATGGAGTACTTCGACGAGAAGATCGTCCCCATCCTGAAGAAAAGGCTTCCCGGCGCCGATCTCTCCGGACGACTGATCGGGTCTGCTCCGGGTACGACTGGCATTCACTCTTTTAATTTCTGTTGATAAATTCCTCTTAAAAACTAAGTGCCTGCATTTAGTTTGTGCAGTTAAAGGGGTCATGAACGGCCTTTTTTATTATCGTGTACTGTTCTCCGAGAGCCACATATAATGCTATTAAGATTTTTGCAACAAAAAAACAAAATTTTCTGTCCTGTTTTTAACCCCCCCTCTCATTAAAGTTTGAGTAGTCCTTGAGGATTGTAGACGCCCACTGCTGTGATTGGCTAACACCTGTGTATATTTGACAGCGTACTTTCCCCATAAATAAACTGCGCTGTGATTTAGGTCACAAACGCATTAATAACTCGTATCAAACGATCTGTTTCACGTAATAGTTACTCACACTTGTGTTGTGACATTACTGTCGGATCCAATATCATCAGTCTTTCTAAAACGCCCACGTCGAATTGGGCCTTGTTTGTAAACGAATCCACGATAAAATTAAGTGAACAAAGACAGTGATGTCGAATCGGTGGGCGGGGCTAAACAGGCAGCAACGTAGAATCGGTGGGCAGGGTTAAACGGGCAGCGACGTAGAATCGGTGGGCGGGGTTAAACGGGCAGCGACGTAGGATCGGTGGGCAGGGTTAAACGGGCAGCGACGTAGAATCGGTGGGCGGGGTTAAACGGGCAGCGACGTAGGATCGGTGGGCAGGGTTAAACGGGCAGCGACGTAGAATCGGTGGGCGGGGTTAAACGGGCAGCGACGTAGAATCGGTGGGCGGGGTTAAACGGGCAGCGACGTAGAATCGGTGGGCGGGCAGCGACGTAGAATCGGTGGGCGGGGTTAAACGGGCAGCGACGTAGAATCGGTGGGCGGGGTTAAACGGGCAGCGACGTAGAATCGGTGGGCGGGGTTAAACGGGCAGCGACGTAGAATCGGTGGGTGGGGTTAAACGGGCAGCGACGTAGAATCGGTGGGCGGGGTTAAACGGGCAGCGACGTAGAATCGGTGGGCGGGGTTAAACGGGCAGCGACGTAGAATCGGTGGGCGGGGTTAAACGGGCAGCGACGTGGAATCGGTGGGCGGGGTTAAACGGGCAGCGACGTGGAATCGGTGGGCGGGGTTAAACGGCCAGCGACGTGGAATCGGTGGGCGGGGCTAAACGGGCAGCGACGTGGAATCGGTGGGCGGGGCTAAACGGGCAGCGACGTGGAATCGGTGGGCGGGGCTAAACGGGCAGCGATGTCGAATCGTTGGGTGGGGTTAACAGGCAGCGACGTGGAAGCAGGCGTTGATCTTCTGTGGAGGCGGTGCTTATCCACACTATTACATCATAGAGTAGAACATTGCACAAGCTGTCTGTGCCTTCAATATAAGCTGTTCTTAGGACAAAGTTTTGAGTTCTGAAACTTACAGGATGCTTTTGTAGCACAATGACCATTGCTCTCTGCCCGTTTAGCCCCGCCCACGATTTATGCATGTAGTGTTGCAAGGAGAGGTGATCACGCAGAAACCAAACGATAAAGAAACCAGAAATAACGCTCTGAAGACAATATGGTCAAAAGATCAATTGAATTTTAGTTTTTCAGTTCATGACCCCTTTTAAAAGGAATGATCAAATGATTAACAGAGCATGACGTTGACTCATTTCCATTGTCTTACCTCTGGATTAAAGTATTTTCTTGAGGAAATAAACCTCTCGTCCCTCTGTCTCGCAGTGGCCGGTCCCTCTACCTCTCTGACCACCATGTCCCTGCTGGCCAAGAACACTCCGTCCCGCTCGGAGCTGACGAAGGTGCAGCAGCAGGTGAAGGTGAACGGCGCGTCGATGACGGCGCTGCGGCGCGAGATGCAGGAGGTGCGGGTCAAGCAGCTGGAGCAGCAGAAGCAGCTGCAGGATCAGGAGCAGAAGCTGCTGGAGCAGTCGCAGGTGATCGGAGAGCAGAACGCGCGGCTGGCCGAGCTGGAGCACAAGCTCAGGGAACTGATGGACAGCGCCGTGGCCTCCACCTCCAGCACCACCTCCGGCCCCGAGGGTGAGAGCGGCCTGTGTCTCAAACGGCCCCGCAAGTGCTCGGACCTCCCGCGTCACTCCAAACGCCTGCGTAGCAAGAAATAGAGGGACCCTTTAAGTTATCTTTTGCTTCCTTAAAGCTATATCATTTTTTTTTTTCACTTTTGTGGTGATGCGAGTATCACGCGGAGGGAATTCATAATGAGGGGAATCTTATGTCGGCACATCCTTCATATCAGACTTATATTAATATACACTAATATGCTTGAGCCCCGTCGCTTGACTTCTGTTTCTAAACGTTTGGCATTACGTTTGTCTTTCGTGTTTACCCGACCTTCATGCCAATGCGCTCGAGGAAACCATGCAAAGAAGCTTTAGTCGGAAAACGTGAACACAGGCGTTTCTGAAGACACCGCAGCTTCTTTAGCGCTTGTTTCCACCATAAGTAGGTTCAGCTGTGTACGAAGTGAGAACGCGAGGTGTTCGTCACCTGACTGCTAAGTTATATTGTCATATAAATGGTAAATATCAGCTTTGTTCTGTGTTCAAAGAGTGAAATATTTCATCGGAGATGTGCCTCGACAGTATGAGCAAGTCTGTAGCATATATAATGATTATATTGTTTGTCTGATGATCGTCCATCACTGAGGATAGTGTCTTGTAGGTGTCAATGCCATGTCGTACCTGCCACTGTTTGTAGGTGTATAATTTACTGCAAATAGATCTGTGTCAGTGCAATAAAAATTGTGGAAAGCCTTGTTACCAGGAAAGTAAATCATTGACGTTCAAGTTGGTTTGAGGCACACTTTAAGTCATTTGAGACTGATGTTATTGTCCTTCTGGCCGCACCTTTCCTTCATAACCAGAGAGAGGTCAGTTCTTCAGAGTCCGGAGGATAATTCGGTGTTGCATGAACTCTAACGGTGGATAGACGTTGAGCAAGTAGAATTACTTCTGACGGGTTTAATGCTTATTCTTCAAGGTCATCAAGCACACTTATCATCATTTCATTCAAGAGTCGGCGCCAGTCCTATTGTTGATGTACTGTTAAAACTTTTTTGCGGTTTTGATTACAAACATACTGATTTAAGCCCCACCCCCCATAAAATTAATCCCAATAAATCTGGGTTTTACTGTAGTAACATAAAAGGTAAGTTAAGTTTGGTCTCATTTTAAAGAACCATTGCAGATTATCGCTGAAGTAAAAAAAATGAAACCAACAAAAAAAGTTACAGAAGTTTACATTTATGAACAATATTTTTTATAAAATATATATGTTGAACTCTAAACCTGCAAGAAAATCAAAGCCATATATCTAAACAATTTGTTTCCCAAATTTGAAGTTGATATCTCAAAAAATTAGATTTAAGGGAGATTTTGTTTGGGCGCAGTACCACATTTTCTTCGTTAGACGCCAGCAAAACTCTGCTGGTGACACAGTGCTTGGTTTTGTGATTTACAGTAGTCTCAAATATCATAACACACTCTGACATCCATACCAACACACACAATTATAGCTGCATTATTTATCCAATTGGCTCTTTAAAATACAGGAATAAAGCCAGTATTTGCTTTAAAGGCCAAACCGGAATAAAAGTACAAATAACATTTCTTTTGAAGCCTTGCCAACAGAATGAAAGCCTATTAACAAACATTACATAATTTTACAGTTAAACGGCACTTCGATTAAAATGGCAGTTTAAATGGGGACATATTTGTCCAAAAGGCGCTGAAAGCAACTATTTTGTGTATCTAGTGTAAAATAGATTTATTAAAGAAATGAGGGTGGAATATTAAAATTCCAATAAAAATACACACCTGAGCCAAATTCTATGCAGTTAGCATTAACTAAAATGGACAAAAATGTCCAAAAGGTTTCCCGAGGGTTAAACCAAATAGGGAACTTCTTTCTTCTGTGGCTGTCAGGTCATGACTTGAACTAAAGTGTACTGGCTATTTAAAAACAGCGGACAAGCTCATATACTGCCCCAATTTCATGTTTCAAAATAAAACTAAATATTAACATGTATTTACTCATCTCACCTGTACAAAAATCTGATTCAGTGGTCCTCAAAATGAATAAAACTGAGATATACAAACTCAGAATATGACACAAAACGGCAATAATTAAATTTCAATAATTCCATTTTATTAACCATTGTCTTTGCTTCTGACTTCGATAATCCAATGCATCCATACCAATAAGAATACAATGACTTCAGTTCAAGTTTATTTGTATAGCGCTTTTCACGATACAAATCGTTGCAAAGTAGCTTTACAGAAAGTTCCTACATTATATTTATGAGTAGGTTATTACTATGGCAGAAATGTACAGTAAAAATCATGCAGTTACTTACAAATTACATGTAATCAAACAGACGGTGAACACTATAAACTGCAATGATTATATGTTGCAATTAAACTTCTGATTGCGATTAAACGCTGTGATTAAGCTAAATTTGGTAGTTAAATGTTGTTCCAGGGTTAGCAAGATTAAGAGATGCATTATATGAATGCTTGGCTAAAGAGATGTGTCTTTAATCTAGATTTAAATAGAGAGAGTGTGTCTGAACCCCGAAACGTTATCAGGGAGGCTATTCCAGAGTTTGGGTGACAAATATGAAAAAGTTCTACCTCCTTTAGTGGACTTTGCTATCCGAGGTACTACCAAGAGTCCAGAGTTAAACTTCAGATAAACACAACATTTGTGTGTTGCAACCGTAATGCATTACTTTCAATAAAAAGTAACATAATTAGTTACAGTTTTTTTTAGAGAGTAACGCAATATTGTAATGCATTACTTTTAAAAGTAATTTCCCCCGACAGCATTGCTCCAGTCCTTGTGCTTCCTCCCCGCTGGGTTTCTTTGGTTCTGCCTCAGTCTTTCATTCCCCCGGCTCATATTTTCCTCCAGCTCCTTCCTGATTTCATGTTCCTTCTCTTGGTATTCACTGCCCTGAAGCGGGGATCTGTTCCACTTTTGTGGCTCTGGCCTTCCCTTCCGCTGTTACAATTAGAGAGTATTCTGTTATCAGCCAGAGAGGAGTGTGTCAAAGAAATTAAATTACAATATCTAATATCTGACAGTTTTGTATGTCGATCCGTGTCATCTGAAGTCTTTGCAACGGCTGGATCCAAACTGCCATTGCATTATGTGATTACTTGGCTAAAGAGATGCATTTTTTATCTATATTAAACAGAGAGAGTTTCTGAGCCCTGAACATTATCAGGTAAGCTCGACCTCCATTAGTAGACATTGATATCCTTGTTACTATCAAAGGTCCAGAGTTTTGTGACCTTTAAAGAGTGTGATGGTATTCAGCATGATAAAAGATTGGTTGAATACAAAGGAGATAGACCATTTAGGGATTTACAGATAAGTATTTAATAATACAAAACAGGTAAGCAGTGTAAAATGGGGGGTGGGGAAACTATTTGATCCTCTGCTTATTTTGTACGTTTGCCCACTGACAAATACATTATCAGTCTATAATTTTAATGGTTGGTTTAGGGAGTCAACAAAAATCCAGAAAAACGCTTGTTATAAATTGATTTGCATTTTAATGATTGAAATAAGTATTTGATCCCTTATCAATCAGCAAGATGTATGGCTCCCAGGTATCTTTTATACAGGTAAGGAGTGATTATGAGCGATTAAAGGGAGTCTCGGCTTGTTACCTGTATAAAAGACACCTGTCCACAGAAGCAATCAATCAATCAGATGCCAAACTCTCCACCATGGCCAAGACCAAAGAGCTGTCCAAGGATGTCAGGGACAAGATTGTAGACCTACACACGGCTGGAATTGGCTACAAGACCATTGCCAAGCAGCTCGGTGAGAAGGTAACAACAGTGGGTGCGATTATTCGCAAATGGAAGAAACACAGAAAAACTGTCAATCTCCCTTGGATTTGGGCTCCATGCAAGATCTCACCTCGTGGAGTTTCAATGGTCATGAGAACGGTGAGGAATCAGCCCAGAACTACATGGGAGGATCTTGTCAATGATCTCAAGGCAGCTGGGACCAGTGGTGGACAAAGTACACAGATCAAGTACTTGAGTAAATGTACAGATACGTATAATCAAATATTACTCCAGTAAAAGTACTGCTTTTTCAATTTTACTCGCGTGAAAGTACAAAAGTACTCAATTTTTTATGTACTTAAGTAAAAAAGTACTGATAGACAGATTTATTTTGCAATTTTATATAGACTACTTTATTTAATTTTATATTAGCACATATTTTTATAATCCTACTGCCCAAAATAACCACTATATAGAGTCAAGATATATATTTTGTTGATATGGACTACATTGATGAGAGTGATGAAGTAATGTTCACTGTGAAGCTTACACTGCCATGTACCTGAGTGGTCTGTGTGGGTCCTAGAAAACAGATTTCACCATCTAATCTTCAAAGAGTGGGGGATGTAACCAGTAAGAAAAAATAATCCCCATCCACTCGTGTTTTAGAACTTGTTGTTTTGCAGAACGTCAGTTATATATGACATGAGAATTAGGCCTGAAATTAGGAAGAACATTTGAAGGAAAATAAGAAAATGGGATTTTAGAACTTATAAAAATGGTGGTCTGTGGCAGGGGCCCGGTCCGATTCAATTTGTGTACATGATGCATCTAGAAGAGAGGTCTGTATGTGTGCAGAGAGGCAGAGTGAGGGAGCATCTGTGAAAGAGTGTGTAAAAACATAATACTTTAAAACCAATATTCCTCAAATTCAAATTGGTGACACTAGCATAACATCATCAAAAGGTGTTGTTTAAGGGACAAGGCCGAAGACCTTTGTTGGATGCTGGTCTTCGGGCCCTCAGCCAGTTTGGATGGAGTTAAAAAAGCCTGCTGTCTGCGAAAGAGAGGAATAATGTGAACAAGCCATTGTTTCTATATAGAGAATATTTGGCTGACCGATAACCACAAACTCTTCAGATCTGAGAACCAAATTCCAAAACCAGCTACTGAAAAGGGCTTTCTGTTGATGTTAACTTATTTTTATTTAATAATAAAAGTGTTAATAGTAACTGGTCTACTTCATCAAGAAAGCATGGTTCAGTCCAGGAGAGGATCTCCCCAGAAATACAGGACACATTAGGGCAGTGTTTCCCAAACTGGGGGCACAGAGTTAGAAAAAGGGGTGCACGGCAAGGCGAAGGGATTGTGTACAGTCAGTAGATTATGCAAAATAAACCTCTTCAATATTATACAAGACCCCACTGCAAAATGATCTACTTCTTTTGAGGCTACTTGCCATATTTATTCATTCTGAACACAAAATAGTCATTATCAGGATTTGACTAAAGCAAATAGAACCCATCATAATCAATTATGTTCATTACTGGATGCGGCACTGCACAACATGACCAATGTCCAACAGTAAACTGATGCCCTCTTCTTTTTCTAACATGTGCCAAAGACTTGCACAACTTCTGACACAATAGATAAATGAATTAGCTCTGTCCACTTTGACGTGTTCATTGTAGATGGCAAGGCTGTTGCAGCATGACGTGATAACTGTTGCGTCCGGTGTTAACACGTTTTTTCAAAGACTTGAAAATATTTTCTCTACAAATGAGGGGCCTGGCAGAAAAAATGAGAATCACTGCATTAGGGCACACTGGATGAGCCATGCACTAGAACCATGCAATATAAAGAATGAGAGGTTTTCGACATGACAGGAACCAGTTTGAAAAATGACTGTGGATGTTTGATAACTTATACTGCCTTTAGCAAAGCTTGTACTGACTTTGGGTGAGTATTCAATGGACCTGACAATGAGAAAGGGTCATCAAACAGGGCATTTGGAGTTGAAATGAGAGCCTCACTACAGGTACATTTGGTTTTGAAGCTAATACTGAGCATTAAAGTGAGACGAGATTAATCAGTTTGCATGGGTTCAGAAGTAGGGTCGCTTGAACTAGATGTGGATTTATAGGAAAGGCTGGAGAGGTTAAGACTTTACATTTACATTCATTTCTTTAGCAGATATGTGATTAAGAAATGAAAAATACAACATGAGATTCATCTAGAGGAAGCAATAACACAACAATTAACAATACAAAGTTCATCTATAAGAGTACAGGTGGGAAAAGAGAAGGATTTGGGGAGATATTATAACAATATAAGACGTTTTTTTAAGTGTAAGCAGTTTCAGCTGTTTATTAAATATTGTCAGGGATTCAGCTGTCCCAGTAGGGTTAGAAAGATCACGCCACCAGCAAGAAATAGAGATTAAGAGTAAATGGAGAAGAGGAGGGGTCTAATAACAAATCCTTGAGGCACCCTGTAGTTTATGTGCTGTGGATATCTCTGATGAGGTACGATTCAAACCAGTGCAGTGAAGCCCAGTGGTAAGAAGGATCTGATGGGTAATAGTGTTAAAAGCCACAAACAGAGAGTTGACCATTTGGAATCAGCTCTCGCAATCTGCAGGACATCTCTGACTGACGACAATACAGTCTCAGCCGAGTGAATCCTGATTGGCTGTTTGTTCAGTCAAAGGAAAGATGATATCTAATTGAAAACAATAGGCTCCAGGGTTGTCTCTAGACAAGTGTTGCATAAAGTATCTGTGGCACAATTCACATCCATTGATGAAAAGTGGGTGGGGAGGGAAAAGGGGATGACACAAAAGAGAAGATGTGGAAGGGAGAAAGGGAGTGTGGGTTTATCCTGAATGGGACAGTTCAGACACTGAATATTTTGATATGTGTGATAAAGGCAGGATCTGATGATTGCCACATTCTGCTCCCCGGATGGTATCTGCCCATTGTATTGCACTGCTGGTGAGAAGTAAAATGATGAAGACTTGCACCACGGTGAAAGATGGGGTTGCATCTCCAAATTTAAGGGAGCAATGAAACTGATTTCTTATGCCAGTCTGGAGAAATTAACTGGCGGGATGCTGCACCATTAAGCACCAGCTCTTCTCTGACACACTCAGTTCATGGAGTCTCTAATGAGCTGATCATCAGGTGTCTTAAATTAAGAAAACATACAAAAAGCACAAAGCAGTGAAGGGATAATATACAGTCAGCCTGTCATTATCGCAAAACAAACCCAGACAAAGTGATCAGGACCCCGTACATTACAGTCAGCTTAGCAACAAAATGAACACTACAGTAATATTGCATTATGCACATAAGTGATGCGATTACATGTAATTTGTATCTAACTGCATGATTCTTACTGTACATTTCTGCCATAGTCACCACTAATAACCTACTCATAAATATAATGTAGAAACTTGTCAAGCTGCTTTGCAACAATTTGTATCATGTAAAGCACTATGCAAATACACTTGAATTGAACTGATTTTAACCCACCTGTCCATAATTTGCAAATCAAGCTAATCTTGATTATCTTGTTAAGCTGTTTTTGGTTAGAGTTGGAACTAAAGTCGGCAGGACACTTGTCCTCCAGGATTGGAGCATTGAGGTGAGGACAGTGAATGCAGGAATTATATTGAATATAAGCAATTAAAGCATGACAGTGGCTTTTGGGATCATATTACTATTGTTATGCCTAGTGTTAGATACTGTACATGTAAAGACAGAGAAATAAACAAACATTGGCTTTACAGAAATCTTTATGGATGTACACGGAAAAACAGCGTTAAAACTGCTTCATGTGACGACGTCTAAATTAATAGATTATTATTTCAACTGAAAATATTTAACGACACTGAATCAACTGCAATATTAGGTCAAATAAAAATAAAAGCGCACTAAAATAACAATAGTCTGATATATTTGACCATGACCCCCCCCCATCACACTCAGTTTGGCCACTTGTGATTTTGAAGGCATAACTCACAAGAAAATGCACCATTAAACCAACACCTACTCATAAAACATTCATAGGAATGCCATATTGACTGTATTTTTGCTGTTTATCAGTGGCAGCTCTACACTGAATTACTGTCCAGGCGAGACCCCCTCTGAGCTCCCCCCCCACCACCCATCCGAGAAAAACAAACACAACATTCTGCACAAACAGCCATGTTTTACCATAACAATACAAGTGTAAGACAAGCTTATATTTCTCAATTGCACAAATCCTCCAACAGAACATTTGAAAAAATAATACATTTTTAATATAGTCTGGAGGTACACTTATTCGATCAGATTGTTTTTAATTGAAGCAAAACACAGATAAAAAGGTAAACATATAAACAGAAAACATACTCTAAAAATATACAAAGTGCAAAAAGTATTTACATTAGACTTTTTCCTTCGGCGTCGCGCCATCAAGCTGTCGCTGGATCCGCTCCTCGGCTATCAACGAGAGGAACGTCTCCTCAACAGACCACGAAACAGACATTTTTTGGGTTGATACAAAAAGTTGCGCCCGATCCTTCGCTGGCTGTGCTGATTTAAATCTAGCAGGTCTATGTTGGGTCTCGTGTCACAAGTTCAGTGATGTAGTAATGACAATTCTCTCCGGCCAATCAGTGATCAGTAGAGTTTACACGTCACGTTTTGGTAACGGTAACGATCGCTTGGAACCCCGGCCGAGGTGGTACTAAAAAAGTACCAGGTACAGTACCCAGTGGAAAACCCCCCAAAAGTGAACCGTACTGAACCGTACCGTGAACTACGGCACGTACCATGCAGTGGAAAAGTGCCAAATGTGGACCCCCCCTCCCTTCTCCACTTCTCACACAGCTTCTGTGCACGGCACCTTCTCAGCAAGCAGGGGCGCCAATTTGCCAATTTATACAGTTATATGATAGATAATAGAAAACCACTTAGCGGCGCTGATTATTATTTTTTTTCAAGTGCTTGTGCCGCCCCCCATGTGTCATGAAAAAAAACGGCGGCTGCCCGGTTCGCCCACATCAAAAATTATTTTCTTAATTTAAAACCAACTCTACCAATTTAAATGCAGACCTTCGTACCTGGAATTTAGTGCGTTGCGCTAATTCCTGATTTTCACAGAATGAGCTGTGATTAAGCAGCCTATGACAGCTGTGTGAGAAAGAGGAATATAGTCTTGTCAACTATTGGATCATAGCTATACCGCTTTCACAGCTAAGACCTAAAAACAGACGGCTATAAAGCCTCGATCACACCTATAAAGATCACGATATCAGCGTCCACACTAGCGAATGATATGGTCTGTTTATTCTAAGCGCACGTGCGTCTGCCGCTTTAAATTCTCAGATAGCAAGATGGATTCTGAATAGCTTTCAGTGTTTTTATCATTCATCGGCTGAAAAAAACCCCGCTTCGTATCGTGCTTGGTGTGAACGGACCTTAAGACCTTAACAATCAATTACTGATGGTCAAACTAAAACCCTACCTATGTTTAGCCTACTCTGTGGTGCCCTTTATGTCTCACAAAGCTGTTTTATTATGAAGTATTAAGCTACTTTTGGTAATAAATAAACACCTTACAGATCATAGGCTGTCACTATCAGTGCACTGCTTTTAATAATATACTGCTCAAATTATGTTGTACTGTAGATGTGCTGCATGAATACAATACTAGGATAGTGTAGTATAGTACATGGGGGGGGGGGGGGAATGTGTCACATGGCCTATATTAGGGCTACTTGTTGATGTGTTTTAGATCTCATAATATTAATCTTTGTTGTTATATGCAGTCTTATCTTACATACACTGAAAAAACAACACACGTGGTTGTGTTGACAGCATTCTTGACATTTTAACACAATGTGTAATAAAAAAAAAAAAGCCTTTGGACAGACTGACACACTTAATGTGTTATCTCCTGGGCGGGCAGTTTGTGTTTATGTTTGTGTTTAAAATTATTTTTCTTTCAGTGCAACTATGGAAGTCAATGGCTACCGTCACTCGTCTAATCACCCGCATACTTTAAAATATATGTTATGCTTCGCAGAAGAAACTCATAACAGCATGAGAGAGGGTAACAATAACAATAGTAATTTTTTGGGTGAAATATCCCTTACCAGACAATGCAACATTTCTGATATTGTTTGAAAGCTTTAAATTAGTACTTAACAAAATAAAACATAGAAAACCAAAACTCTTTCATTTCATAATCCGTAGATGCATTTATTAAAGGCGCGTCTAACGAGGAGATGGCAAGCAACTTTATCCTTGCGACACCGACTTAGAAAACACTTGTTTATTAATATTAATATACCATTTCCCCCGAATACATTCATGCCGACCCAAGACCAACATCAATATCACTTTATGCTCTCTGACGCACGCTGTCTCTGCTATACACACACACACACACACACACACACACACACTCTCTCTCACTCTCTCTCTCACACACACACACACACACACACACACACACACACACTCACTCACTCACTCTCACACACACACACACACACACACACACACACACACACACACACTCACTCTCTCTCACACACACACACACACACACACACTCTCACACACACACACACACACACACACACACACACACACACACACACTCACTCACACACACACACACACACACACACACTCTCACACACACACACACACACACACACACACACACACACACACTCTCTCTCTCTCACACACACACACACACACACACACACACACACACACTCTCTCTCTCACTCTCACACACACACACTCACTCACTCACTCTCTCTCACACACACACACACACACACACACACACACACACACACACACACACACACTCACACACACACACACACACACACACACACACACACACACACACACACACACACACACACACACACACGGTTCCAACCAATCATGGTTCGCGAATAACATCAATCTAAAGCAGACCTCGTCGGACTGAAGAACTGAGAACGATACTAAGCTCAAGGCCAAAACGGCTGATTTGGAGGGCCGTAACAATATCAGGATTATTAGCCATCGACTCAATGTGTACTTTTCTGAGATGCAGTCGTAAGTTATAAATACAAACATAAATGCATGTATATATTTAAGAAAAAGATGTTTATATAAATGTATATACATGTAAATAATTTCAAAATATACACTGATTGTGTGTGTTTATCTATACATAATAAATAAACACAGTACACATAATATGTAAACAAAAACTTTTGCGATTAATCGCGATTAATCGTTTGACAGCACTGAAAAGAAATCCACGTTTAGCTTAAAAGATAGTGAAAATGTGCATGGAAAAATAACAACTTGAGTACAATTGATTTCGTCAGATATTTAACGTTAAACGCAGATAAAAGGCCGTGAAAGACACTAAACCGTGAAGCGAGCATTATAACGGTGTCGCTGAAGTGAAGTCAGTCGAAGCTGTCGCCTTCTCTTTGGATAAGAGACGGAGTGACGACACCAGGAGACTCCGCCCACCGTGATGCGTGCAGAACTCGAAAGAGCTGAGAGACGACGAAGCGAGGAAGGGAAGGATGTTAGGCAGCTGTTGTTAAAACTTGTACTATCTCTGAGGAAACACACGTCGCGCGAAGCAGCCGCCGAACTGGAGAGAACATGTGGAACCGTGTAACGTTAGCTCGCGAGGACTTTGAGTGGGTTTACACTGATCAGCCTCACGCCGACCGCAGGAAAGAGATCTTGGGTGAGTCTCGTCGTTAACGTTACTAAACATCGCTTTTTATACATATATGCGTCGTTTACGTCGTGTTTTAGCCGCGACGCGAATGAGTTAAAGTTAGCTGTTATGTAAAACGGAAACTCGTATGAGTTAAATGCGTATTATTTAATTTGTTTGTAATGATTAGTAAGGAAAGAAAGCCGTGTGTTTGAAGCGTTCGTCGCTTCAGAGATGACCGTTATGTGAGGGCCACTCCCTGACAAGAGCCCTTCACTAACTTCCATAAATAACTACAGCAAACACTGCTAATGCACAATTAATGCAGCTTATTATGCGACTTTTGGTGAATTTATCTCATAACATACGACGCTGTGCCAGCTAACGTTAACCGGTTAAACAACAATGATTAGCTGCTAAATCGTTTCATAACTATCTCAATACAGTATGTATAGTGGGACTCTGTCTGTTTTTAACGATTTAATAATCCATATGGTTTGTTTGTTGAGCTATGAATGATGTATAAAGTGTTATTGCCGAGTGTGGTGGAGTGAGTCACATGAGGAAGGCTAGCTCTCTCTCTCTCTCTGAGTCTGTTCATTCATTCTGAATGTCTCTCTATCACACACACTTATATAACTGGGGAAATTACATAGACTTTTATGTGTTTATATACAGATAGTTATAGATTATATAGGATGATCATAACCCTGATAAGAGCCACATAAACTTTATGCATTTTTACAATAAAAAAAAACTTTATTTTTTATACATGTTTTACAAATGAGGATGTCCCCAAAAATACCTTTTTGGAGATTTTGTAAGGTTTAGCCAACATATGGTTAAGTAGAGACACACACACACACAGTGTGATGGTACAGTCTATGCTGTTTTTTTTTGTAACGTCTCTTCACTGACAAAGCATGCAGAGTTTGAATAAACATTACGGTTTATGGATACACTTCAACAAAAAAACACTCTGTTAATAATAATTTATTTATTCATGATGCCCTCACACACACACACACACACACACACTATCACTCACACACACACACACTCTATCACTCACTCTCACACACACACACACACAAACACTCTCTCTCTCACACACACACACACACACACTCTCTCTCTCACACACACACACACTCTCTCTCACTGACACACACACACATCTGGTAAATTATTCTGTAGTCGTTTAGTTATATTTACATCAGTGTGCATGGATTCTACTGCAGCTGTAATGACTATTATTTTCAATAAACCGCACTGCACTGAATATGGCATATAGAGTGGGATCATTTCTCCTGCTCGTTAGGGACAGTCTTATTCAAACAGCACATCATCCTGCCTGTGATATTTGTTCAGCAAACTCTCTCTTCATGTGCGCTCATGTTTGTCTTGATTTGGAGACGATCCAGTGTGCAGTATACCTGTGCTGGCATGTAGTCTGTCTTATACACTATTGCATGTACAGTAACAGTGCAGCCTGCTGTGATCCACACCTGACTGCCATTACCTTACCGTATTGCATTATGTAAAATATAAACCCTGGATTAGGCTTTAAAGTAGCACTCTCGCCTCAAAGCAGTCAGTTATTGCATTCCTTGTATGAGAAATGGCCATATTTAAATTCGACTGTGTTTTGCATTGTTTCACCATAGCCTCCTGAGGCCCAGGAATAGACTGTTGTCCTCTGTAGTGGACAGCGTATTGTAGTATATTTCTCTGAGACTGTACATGCCACAGATATAAGTCTGGATGTCCTGTACAGAGCACATTCAGGGCTTCTCAGAGATACCAAATTATTGGATGTTTCACCATGACCACTCCCTCTCATTGGTCTTTAAAAATGAGATTAATTTAGTCACACTCGTATTGAAATATGATCATATTTTGTAATTAACACTACATCTGCAATCAATTATATTTCATTAGTCTATGAAATATTAGATATTATTGTGAAATTCTTTCCAATTAGGCTATTCTGTTGCCCCAAGAACACATTAATATGCAAATTAGATGCAATGAAAAAAAACTCTTATTGATGTTTTACCCACATTTTTTGTCAAGCAAAATTTATTGAGTGTATCAAATCATTGTTATATCTTTCATAACGTAGTTGGGAATCATCCTTATACAAAGTTTGATATAAACAAATCCCGAAACCTAAAAAATTATCGGTGATAAAAAACTATTGTATGTGCCTATGCATGTTTATTCATGTCTTTTTCTAAAACATTTTTCTTGTGCTCTAAACAATGTAATGACATGAAAACATACTAAGGTGCTTTATATAAATATATATGCGTTGGCGTGTCATGCCAGGGACATCCGAGCCAGCGCACAGATCCCGTTGGTGTCGAGTTGCATTGATTTGTAATGTAAATGGACATCATTTGAATGCACTCGTCCTCCACGTGAGACCGTTTCAGTTTTACAATGCTGCTCTTGTTTGTTTTTGGCAGCTAAATACCCAGAGATCAAGTCTCTGATGGGCCCCGACCCCAGGCTGAAATGGATCGTCTGCATGATGGTGGTCGTCCAGTTTTTGGCTTTCTATTTGGTGAAGGACCTGCCGTGGAAATGGGTCTTTTTCTGGACGTACGCGTTCGGGAGTTGCATCAACCACTCAATGACGCTCGCCATTCATGAGATCTCGCACAACACCGCTTTTGGCAACATTCGCGCCAAATGGAACCGCTGGTTCGCCATCTTCGCCAATCTGCCCATCGGCCTGCCCTACTCGGCGTCCTTTAAGCGCTACCACCTGGACCACCACCGCTACCTGGGTGGAGACGGCGTGGATGTTGACATCCCCACGGATTTCGAGGGTTGGTTCTTTTGCACCCGTTTGCGTAAGCTTTTCTGGGTCATGTTCCAGCCACTGTTCTATGCCTTCCGTCCGCTCTGCATCAACCCCAAACCCATCACCCAGCTGGAGCTCATCAACGTGGCCATACAGCTGGTCTTTAACGCCTCGCTCTACTGGGCCTGGGGCGCCAAGCCCCTGGTCTACATGATGATGGGCTCCTTGCTAGGAATGGGTCTGCATCCCATCTCAGGACACTTCATAGCTGAACATTACATGTTCCTCAAAGGCCACGAGACCTACTCTTATTACGGATCCCTCAACCTGCTGACTTTCAACGTCGGGTACCATAACGAGCACCATGACTTCCCCAGCATCCCAGGACGCCGCCTGCCGATGGTAAGCCCAGTCATTCAGTCCATCTCTATAATTAAATTCTCGTTTATCTCTATAGCGCTCTTCGCGATTGCAAAGCAGCTTCACAGAAAATAGTTAAATGCATTTAAATAGTAAACCTCTGGTATTTTTGAACGATACACATGCTATGGTTTATTAATTGGAATGGTACGAAACGTGGCAAAGGGTTTGGCACTTGCTATGTGGAAATTTAATAATAATAATTCAAAAAAGTAAAGTAAAATGAAGTCAAATTTACTAGGGATGGGTCATGATTTTCGAATATTCGATTAGTCAATTAATAATTATAGAATATCGATTAGGTTATGCGATTATTTTCTAAAGGTGTACCCACGCTGAACCGCGCCCGAGCTGATTGCGTGAACAATAGACCTGTTGAGCCAAGTAATATAATGTGAGAGGGCCGCTTGTTACAGCGTCCCAAACAACTCAAAATAATAAACCACAAAGTTAACAAAACGATGCACTCCCCTGCGCTGAGCGAGAGCGCTTCTCTGCCACCTTCCCGTGCTATCAGAAACATCCGGTTTCCCACTTATGAAGTCGTGACGAGCTCCCTGCATTCAAATTATTTGTTGAATGAATAATGTCATATTCCACTGGTTGATAACCATAAATATTTGTGCTGTTTTTCGTGTTAAATGTGAATAATGACAGGTTGGATGCCACAGACTTTTTTTTTTATTGGCGGAGTATACAGGTGTAATTTCCACTTTAACTTCACGCAATGAAACATGACTTTATTCTTAAAATATGACATTAATCTTATTTGTTTAGTTATTTATTTGAGAAAGATAAACTGATCAAACTTGCGCTGGGTGCTTGGTATAAAAAAAACCCAACAACTTGAATTTAACAAACATACATATTTCTGAAATGAATTAATGACCACTTTGCTATTAAAAACCAAACGGAACTATTTGAATGGTTTTAACGGAGAGGAGATAGAGAGAGAGACAGGCTCAGACTCAGACGGGGAATTCTGAGAAGCTGCAGGGATATATATTCGTTTCCTTGTTTCAATTAAAAGTTCCCCGGACTAATTGTGAACAGATTGCACTCCCGTCTTCTTCCCGAGCATGTGAACATGTTCATTTAATATATTTATATATATGAAATAGGTTATTCTTATGAAGACAGACGTTAAAATTAATGTTCACATAATAAGTGCCGTCATTCAGGCGGTTCACAATGTTTTAAGAATGATATTCTGTTTAGCGTAATATTTTTTAAGCCTAATATTCATTAATTAATGAAACGTTACGTTTCTTTCTTTTTTTTTAAATATGAATGTTCATGCTCATTTTTAAGATAAAAATGTCTTAACCTTATGAGCAGTTAATAAATGCTGTCATTCGGGTATGTTATATTAATGTTTCAGCACTCATACGTTACGACCATTAATTGGCCCAGGTTAAGATAGACTATTCTCTAATTAATTAAACTCTTATCTTACAGATTGAAAGCCTGAATAGTTTCTCTCCCTCTCTCTCTGTGGGCGTGGGAGGGGTGCAATTTTCGAATAGTAATCGAATAATACCCAGCAATTATCGAATATTACTTGCTTAAAATGTACCTATTTTCTTTTGCATGTTGTTGCACACAAATCTTAAGTGAAATTAAGTCAAATCTACTTAACTAAGTTAGGTAAAATTAGCAAAGGAAATGAGTTTGACGAGTAATTTCTACTTAAGTTGAATCTGCAGTACACGTTTATGAACTGTACTCATTAGCACTGAAAAAAACATGTTATTAAAGTATGTGGTTCACTTACAAACATACAGGCCTACGTAAGCACGTAGACCGCTCGTTATCCTTGTTAAGAGAATGTCGACGCAATATTATTATTACTCAAAAACAAGTGGATACTGTTTGAGTAAAACTGAACTCACTAAACCGGAAGTTACTAAAACTAACAACAAACGCAACCATAAAACTGTAAATACAACTCGAAAACTGAACAATGAGCAAGCATGTTGACAAGATCAGCTGTTTAACCTCCTTCAGTTGAATTCCTCTTATTATGGATATTAATATAACACTAACCGTGTTTTGTTGACTGACGATTCAGAGATTGCAATCCAGTGCATTGAGACGCCGTGTCCGTTTCTTCCTCAGGTGAAGGCGATCGCAGCAGAGTACTACAGAGACCTGCCCTGCTACACGTCGTGGGTGAAGGTCCTCTACGACTTCATCATGGACGATGAGCTGAGTCCGTACTCGCGCATGAAGAGACGGCTGACCGGAGACGTCAAGCAGGAGTGACCGCCTCACCGCACCGCAGACTCTTCCCATCTTACTGGTTTGGCTTTTAACCAGTGTGCTGACAGATTGTGAACCAGTCTGAGCACATGATCTGAAGATTCAGACGCTTTTATTAGACCGTCATGTTTCTAACTCGTTATACATTAGCAGATTTGATTGAGCGGGTCACTGTATGAATAACGTTCAATACAGTATGTTCTTACTAGTGCTGTCAAACCACTAATCATAATAAATATGTGTGCATATATATAAAGACATACACATTTTTATTACAAATATAAATGCATGTGTTTGTATATACACACCATGCAAAAGCGTTTATTTTGGATGTGATTAATCGCTTTGATAGCACTAGTTATGAATCATATTTACAGTAACCGTGGATCTATACGTACTGAAAGCGATTAACGCGACTCCTCTCGTTAACATGCCAGAGTCTGGCTGTTTGGTGTAGACGACTGTTTAAGCTTCTGTTATACTTCAGTAACGACCTTTATATATCAGCTGAACCGAAATGCCTTAATAAATTTGAGCCGGTGTTTAATGATTGTTCTTGGTGTCTGTCTGAAATATATGAATATTGGAGTGCAGTACTGGTCAGAAGTTTAGACCAGTGGGAACGGAAAAAAAGACATTTATATTTGTACACAAACCATTTCAACAGGGTTTAGATGTTTGTCAACCTCATGATAAAAGTTTAGTGTGAAATGACTCACTCGAGGACTGCTGATGCTTGTCCAAGAACACGAAGCATAAATCTATAAAACTAAAGTTCAGTCAACTGTACAGAAGCTACTTATAAACTCTTCATTTCAATCAAGTGTTTGTGTCAGCTGCTCGGTCATCATGTTAAAACGCTGTGAAACAGTTTATTACATTCACTTTATTGAATATGAAATCATGCAATGCACAGAAGAAAACAGACTCCTTATTCTCAGTACAGAATGACATCCAGAAGTTGTTCGATGTTCATCTTGAGAGGCTCTCTTTCAGTCTCTCATACATTAACTGATCCTGCAAAGAACACATATAACCCAAGATTAAAAGATAACGGTCACTGAACTCTTGCTCAATGCTTCAGGAAATACTGCTGCCAGTCAGTCATCACTGGATCAAGCTGAAGTTATGAATGTCCCTCACCTTCTTGGACACAGACGGTCGCACCTTCGTGAAGGCGTCTTCAAAGTGAACTCGGCTCACTCGGATGTCCTTCACTGGCTCTGTAACGAGAGAGAGATCACGTGTGTGTGTTACCTGAGTGCATGTGTGTGTGACCTCTGGGTGTGAGTGAGTTACCTGTGTGTGTATGCGCCGGTCCTGAGCTCAGGTGAACTCTCAGAGCATTAACAGACGCCTCTCGCACCAGCGCCGACAGATCCGCTCCTCTGAAACACACACACACACAGCCAATGAAACCAGAAGCTCATCATAATACACCACGCGTAACATTGCCGTCTATAAACAACCGGATGTGATGTCAGCAAGAGTGAATCTATATCTCGTATTGAGACGACATGCTTCGTCATGTTGCATCGCAGAAATTAATACAAGGATCTAAAGTATAAAAATGATCCATATCAGGAGAGTAACGGTACACAATCATGACCGAAGGGTGACAGGGTAAAGTGGCCAGACAAAAACTCAACAAAAAATAAAGTAATATATCCATGGAAAGCTGAGATTCTTGTGATTTCAACCATTTTAAGGTACATTAAACACAGCATGTACAATCAGTGTCTTTATCAGACCACTTTTTGTTGACAATACAGACATACATAGGGATGCAATATAACACCAATATAAGAAAAAACCCACAAATTAAATAATGTACTGTGTACAGAAATAGAAATATAGGAAAAAATATTATTTAGATTATAAATATGTAATTTTAAAAGTGTACACATTTTGGATTCTATAAATAAATGTTACTATGTGTCAGTAATTATTGACAGTGAATAGCTCTAAGTGTAACCTTTCATTAGAGCCCAAAATGATGACTGTACATTAAAGCATTCATGAATTACAGCATTGTATGTGTCGTTGGTCACATTCCAGTCTGTGTGGAATGAATGTATACATTATACAAGTTTCACTTTTTGAATGGAATTAGTGAAATAAATCAACTTTTTGATGATATTCTAATTATATGACCAGCACCTGTATATATATTTATATGATAGATTAGCAGCTTAATTAACATTGCTTTTTATTCTGAAATATTAAATAAATATAAAACATCAATTTGTAAATGCACCAGTGTGCTGGCATTGTTTGTGTTTTATATACATAAGATACAGTAAGAACATGAAAAGAAAGAAACAACGTTAAACAGACAAATATACCATTTGTCATACCATAAAACAAATGTACAAATGGAAAATAAAACAGTGATTTAATTTTTCCATGAATGTCTACTAATATTAATGTTCAGGTAAGTAATAGCTACAAAAGAAATCTGAAAGTGATTAAATGTAAATGAACACTGCATAGTTTTCACTATATGTTTTGATAGATTAAAGCTATAACTTTATTCAGATTAAGAGCTGTGAGTGATTTTGTTCTTTAATTAACATTAATGAAGCACCAGTCTGTCACTAAAACAAAATATTGACACACAATTTTCTCCCAACTGTTCTCGTTCACTTTAAGATAAACTGTGTTTAGGTGAATACTCTCCAAGCCGGCCGTTTTTACATGCTTTGTGTGTATTTGATCGTTTGGACGCGTCTGAAGCTCAAGGTGTACTTTGCTTGTCAGTTTTAGAGCGCGCCGCACACACACCGCGCGCACACACACGCCCGCAAACACACACACACACTTCAGCCTGGGGAACAGCGTCTCTCGTGTGGATTGTACTTTCAACATTTTATTATCAAACATGTCCAGCAATTTAGTAACTGTAAAGACGGCATTTTACAACAATCGACAGACGATTGATCTGATTCTGACGTTAAGTTTTGGTCAGAGGAACGAATGCGCGCCGCTGTGAAGAGAAGGAAGTTGAGCTAGAAGAAACACGGCTATAATACTTAGAAGCCAAAAAAAACATTAAATAAACTTAGTTTAATATAACAGCCACAGGCCTAAAGTGTAAGCCTGTTTTAATGGTTAGTTCTCTCTTCTATCATAAACAGGGCTTTCATGTTGCGCGTGCTGAAACTCCTCCATGTGAGCGCGATCTCGCTTCTGATTTGGGAATAGCAAAAATGCATCATAGACACAAGTTTGGGGTCCACCCTTCACTATCTCTGATTGGTTTAGACCACGATATGAGCCTAATGTGTGTCTGTTGTTGAAGCACAGGGAGACTCAGAGTCGCGGATACTTTTTTCTCGAACGGCTGGTCGCACAGGTGCGCCCTCAGATTTTATTTAGTCACACCCTTGAGAAATTAGGTCGCACTCTGGAGCCCTGCAAGGGTTAAATCAATTCAGTAATAATTCATTTTCTTGGGGATAAAATCTACCTGAGCTTTTGCTCTAAACAACGGGAGCCCTTTTCCTGTAATTACTGTACGTTATAATTAACAACACAGCCCACACTTAAATCGAATTACCGTTTATATACTAATCAACGCTCAACTCAAAGATGCAGTTTTTAAATTCACTTCTAAATTATGATATTACTATTTGCACACAGTGGCTGTCATAACTTGTTTCATTACAGATTTATTTAAACATGCATTAAATTATTAAGACATCATTAACATGTAAAATATAACGAGTACATGGTCTAATATTTCACCAAATGCTATCCTCTAGACGTGAATAACGAGGTGTAACGCTACGCTTGGACATCTGAGCAAGACATAAGATGTTCATTCATGATTTTATTCCTGTTTTACACAAAGACACATACTGAAAATGAATTACATATGATTTCTGATGATAACTTACGTGAAACTGTCACAGCGAACATCATGGGAGATCTCCTCAAGACTGACGTCTGAATCTAGAAGTGGTTTGGTGCCGCCCTGAAACAGTTCACATTATGAACACTGTGCATGTTTCATACACTCATCTTATGTTTGGTCAGACAATATTCACCTTAGTAAGAGTGAGTAATATGGCGTGTCTGTCTGCGGGCGGCGGTAAACCCACATACAGAGTTTTATCCAGTCGTCCCGGTCTGAGCACGGCCGGATCGATAATATCTGCAGACATGAAATCATACACGCATTATAGAGACCCCAAAAACACAATATCATCACACCCGTTACAGTTACTATCTTGAGTGAGTCACTGAATCATTCATTCAAAAACACTGATTCGTCCAGTAATGAAACGAGTCAATCTTGAGCGAGTCATTGAATCATTCATTCAAAAACACTGATTCATCCAGTAATGAAACGAGTCAATCTTGAGCGAGTCATTGAATCATTCATTCACATTCATGATTCATCCAGTAACGGAACGAGTCAATCTTGAGTGAGTCATTGAATCATTCATTCTAGAGATTCAATCAAAAACACTGATTCATCCAGTAATGAAACGAGTCAATCTTAAGCGAGTCATTGAATCATTCATTCTAGAGATTCATTCAAAAACACTGATTCATCCAGTAACGGAACGAGTCAATCTTGAGTGAGTCATTGAATCATTCATTCAAGAGATTCAATGATTCATCCAGTAATGATTCGAGTCAATGAAACGAGTCAATCTTGAAGTCATTGAATCATTCATTCTAGAGATTCATTCAAAAACACTGATTCATCCAGTAAAACGAGTCAATCTTGAGTGAGTCATCATTCAAAAACACTGATTCATCCAGTAATGAAACGAGTCAATCTTGAGCGAGTCGAGAATTTCAAGTCAGAGAGATTCATTCAAAAAACTGATTCATCCAGTAATGAAACGAGTCATCTTGAGAGAGAAACGAGTCAATCATTCACTGAATCATTCATTCTAGAGATTCATTAAAAAACACTGATTCATCCAGTAATGAAACGAGTCAATCTTGAGTGAGTCACTGAATCATTCATTCTAGAGATTCATTAAAAAACACTGATTCATCCAGTAATGAAACGAATCAATCTTGAGTGAGTCAATCAGATTTTCTTCAGAATTATAAAAGAACTAAAACCTCCATTAAAAAAAAAAAAAAAAAAAAAAGTCTAAATTTATCCATGGCCATTATATCATGGTGCAGCTCTATTTAGCACACAAACAGCTCTTAATCGAGTCCTCTTTTTATGTAGCCGGCTGATTTTGTTCATGGTAATGTTTTGCAAAAAGAGAGAATGTTTGACTTCATTTAATTCGACCACATAACGACAATCAACCACATTGGTCACCTGGTCTGTTGGTGGCAGCCATGATGAAAACCTGCTTGCGGTTCTCCATGCCGTCCATCTCAGTGAGCAGCTGGTTCACGACGCGAATGCTGGCCCCTGACTGACACACACGCACACACACACACAGTGTTACGAGCCAGTCACAGACGAGTTGAGAAACAGACAGCAGTGAAGTGAGGATCACCTCGTGCTCCGAGCGGCGAGGACACAGCGCATCGATCTCGTCAAAGAAGATGACGCAGGGTGCGGAGTTACGTCCTCTCTGAAACACCTGCCGGACGGCCCGCTCGCTCTCGCCCACATACTGCACACACACCAAATATTACAGTTCACAAATCAGGATTACTTCAGTACTAAGATGTTTTCCATTCATGAACACTGCATCAAAATAGCATCATTGTCAATATCATGAATGTGACCCTGCAGTCATAAGCAGCACAGGTATATCTGTAGCAATAACCAACAATACATTGTACAAAGTATGATGTATTTTGATGTCATGTTGAAATGCACAACTCACCATATTGAGTAGCTCTGGACCCTTGACAGAGATGAAGTTTAAGCCTGACTCGTTAGCGACGGCCTGTAACGAGAGAGACAAGACAACTGAGCCCATATGGTATGTACTGTAGTACAGTCATCTGTAAATATTTGGATTATTTACTAAACTAAAAACTATAATTAAAACATATGCCCTTGAGAAACTATTCACATGCACAAGTTGTTTTTGCATGTGTGTGCATTACAATATCTACGTGCATCACTGCCATCTTATTGTGAATAAAGCGAGAGCATGGTGAATTAATAAATGACTTTCCTTACAGTAGTCTCTCTGATATCAAGCCCTAATGTCAGAGAAACATGACACTAAATGTGCTGATGTAAAGCTGTGTGCATGGTCCTGTTTCTCAAGTTCAGACAGTGTGTTATATTTCAAGGCCTTGGGAGTCTTTAATGCATATTCTGTATATTCTGTGCATCGTCCTTTAGGCTAAGTTTAATGGTTTCTCGTGCACACATTAAAGTCTGCATATTTGTTATTTTTGCAAAGGTCCTCGAGGTTGTCATACAGTAAACATGTCATCGCTGTAGAGCTCAGACAAACACTGCTTGATGCTTTATCACAGCGGTCACTTCTGGAGGCTTCGGAGGACTTTGGTTCAGGTGTTGGAGCTGAACACCTCAGCTCTATCGTGTATGTGGTTAGGAGAAAGGTGACGCAGTTATAGTAAAGCTCACTCACTTTGGCCAGCAGGGTCTTCCCGCAGCCGGGGGGGCCGGCGAGCAGCACTCCAGCAGGGGTGTTCAGACCTAGCGCTCGGAAGAGCTCCGGGTTATGGATGGGAGCCTGAGTATACACAAACACAATCATCAAATTTGACCGTCCTCATCACCACCAGACGATTGTGCTGAAGCCACAGCTGCTTCACCATGATGGCCATCTGGAGCTCCTCGCGGATGTCCTGCAGCGCGCCCACGTCCTCCCAGCTGACGTCCGGAACGGTGGCGAACCCCTCGCGCTTGGCAGACGGCTGGACTCTGGCTAGCGAGGTCCTGAAGTCTGACATGAGCACACAGAGACCAGAGAGCTGCTCCTCGCTCAGAGATTCGCTCGTCTTCAGCCACGACAGCAGCTGCTCCAGATCTGATTTCTGACACACACATGATTTTTGCACCCTCAGATTCCAGATTTACAAATATTGTCCGATCATAACAAACCATACATCAATGGAAAGATTATTTATTCAGCTTTCAGATGATGCACAAATCTCAATTTTAAAAAATTGACACTTATGACTGGTTTTGTGCTCCATATGACAAATAATTACAGTGAATGTGTTTCAGGGACTAGTTCACCCAGAAACAGTATATCAATTAACATCTTGTGAAGCCAAACGCTGCATGTCTTTAAGAAACAAATCCAGCATTAAGGTGTTTTAACTCAGAGTCCACAGATGCCAAAGCAACTCTAAACCAATATATGGCAGGATTTTGATGTGAGAGACAACAGGAGATGACGTATGTTGCGTTCCCAAATTACAGCACTAACAGTGACTCGAAAATAAACAAACAGCAGACATGTAGCGTGTCAGACCACAGCGTATTATATAATTACAACACAACCGTTGGGAGTTTTATGATGGCACTAGCATCTCAAATTCTCACCGCCATCCATGAAAAGTCACCGGGTTGAGTAACGAGTTTCAGCGCCGATTCTGCTCACGTTTGGCGCTTTGAATCATTCGAACGCTTTATTGAACTGTCCTGTAGATGGCACCGCGAGCTCGAGCAGCGCTCGTTTCAACACATCCATTATGTTTTACAAAACAATATTTTTGCAGTTTATTTAACGGCTCAAGGCCATGTCTGTGATTTCAATCATCATGCAGTAACACCCCCCCCTAGAAAGAAAAAAAACTATGCAAATCTCGGAGGTCTGAAAATACAAAAATCCCTGAAAAAAAAATATCATATCCCTGAGCAATAAAATAACACGGCTATCTGTGAAAAAAAGTACATAGTGTTTAACATAACATATACAATTAATTAAGTTGCTTAAACAATTCGAAACTACAAGAATCATGCGTGCATGTATAGTTAAATATAGCTTATCTGTCCTAAATAAATGGCCAAATATAAAATATTAAGTGGACAATTGAATTAAATGGTGCTTGGTCAATATTAAACAACGATTAGATCGCGCAGGAATGATTAAAAATATTCACCAGGCCGTCAGCGCCCCCTGCAGGCCTTTGTTGTAATGCGTAATCTACATTAGCTCTATTGTTTATGTATTTTAACAGTTTTGTCCAATAAATCCATATGATTTCTTGCTTTTGATACTTTATTTGAACTAATTATTATTGCATCATTGCTATTATATATGTATTTTAAGTCATTTTAAAAGCTGTTGTTCGCTTATCTATTTTTATTACCACAAAAAATATATATTATAATTATAGGGCCCTATGAAATCCGTTTTATTACAGGGGAATAAAACGGGGAGTTTTTAGTTCAGGGGAGTTTTTTCTGTACCATATTTTCTGGATTCAATTTTAATGGTTCCATTCAACTTTAATAATCACAAGCATCTCCAATTAATTTATTTTATATGATTTTTATTTATTATAATTATATATAAATATAAAAAAAAAATCTGAAATACTGCACATTTGACTGCTAGGGGTGTGCGATATTGAAAAAAAATGATCTCAATATTTTGGGGGATTTTTACGATAGCGATAATTAGATGATATTTTGCCGAGTGTGTTATTGTGCTGATATCTGAATACCGTGCACAGCTGCAGTTTATGATATTATTCATATTCTGTGTGCTCAGTTCACATCAGTGATTAATCAATCTTTTAATTTAAGTTTAAATTGAATTTTACCTTAAAAAGCTTAAAAGTGTACATATTTTGTGTCAAATTGTAACATTTAACCAATCAATTAAGATAATACACATTTAGGCTGCTCCCAAACAAATTAAACCAGTATCATCAATTTATCTTTACAGACATTTAGATGTATTTAACGCAGCTCAGAAGGACACGGGGTGCTTTAACCAGTTACAAATGCATAATTTTGACATTATAAATACTGAATAGTATACTGATATTTAAAAAAATGAAAAGATACTTTAAATGTGAAATTAAACCGCCAGCAGGTGGCAGCACGTCACTGTTAATAAGTGAGTCGTTACGACTGAACCGAATAATTTAAACGAATGATTCATTCACGAACGAATCACTGAGACTGAATCAAATCATTTAAACGATTGAATCATTCAGGAACGAATCACTGAGACTCAAAACATCGCTGTAGCTGTTTGGAATTATTTTTTGACGGCGAAATGCAGCAAAAACAGGCAATATGGCATCTAAAACGTCTTAATATTAACTAGGGCTGTAGCTATCAAATATTTTAGTAATCGAGTATTCTACGGAACATTTAATCGATTAATCGGATAAGAACTACTTTTTCTTTTTAAAGAGCAATCCTAAATATACAAGAGAACATAAGACAAGTCTCTTAAAATGAACAATTCATTTGTTTCCTTTTTAGAAAAAAATTAATTTGTATTGCTGAAATTGCATATTTGAATAACTGAAAACTAAACCCATTTAGTGCATTTAATTGCCATGTTACATTAAAAATGCAAATATATACAAATCTATTTCAAATTAATTTTTTTATACTGTTTTAATGGTTAAATAAAATATTAATCAAAAAGCAGGTCTAATTAATTGAGTTTCACCAAAACTTACCAAATTCTGTTTTCCATTATTTTCTGGATTCAATTTTAATGGTACCATTAAACTTTAATAATCAAAAGCATCTTCAATTAATTTATTTTATATGATTATTTTTACTTTTGCTTTAAAAAAGGATTTCATAGAAATTTGGATTTAATTTGGTTTAATAACAATTTAATAAAATAAGTAAAATCTTAGATTTTCTTGTGGAAAATTAATAGTTTAGATTAATCGAAATAAAAAATAGTCGTTAGTGGCATCCCTATGTTTCTATAGAAAATGTGATAACATGCATTCTGTGTGATCGGCTTGGTTTCAGTTTTGACGTAAACAACCATCTCTGCATTCATGTTCAGTTTTTCTGCAATGTTTTGATGAACAACATAGCAGCGGCTTCCACTGGATTAGATATGAAAAGCATTGAAATGCATCGTCATTTCGTGCACATAAAATGCCAGGTTTATTTTAAACTCAATGTTGACAGCCCTAGTGTGTCTGGTTGTGGTACCGGAGGCGTGGCGTCTGCACTATTGGGCTGCAGCAGGATCCTGTTGACGGTGCACATGGCCGCCTCTCGGCACAGCGCCATTAAATCTGCGCCCACAAACCCCGGCGTGAGACGCGCCAGCTGTCTGTAGTCAAACTCCTCCGGCAGCGAGATCTTACGACAGAGCGTCTTCAGAATCCTGGACAGATTGAACAAGAGGGATATTTTCAACATGACTTCATTTCAATGCGTTACAACAACATCTAATTCAATTGAGCTATCGGTAAGCCCCGCCCCCCTTAGTTACTGTTGCTCCCTCGGACAAACAAACGGAGTTGCTCATGGTCTTACTATGAGAGCGGTTAGTGTGAAAACCTTGTCCCATGATGCTTTTGCACAATTTTGGACACAAAAGGCCATCAAATGTCAATTAAATATTCAATGGAAGGATTTATAAAATGTTTAATAATAAATACGGTGAGTAACTCGAGGGTTTACAGATCTCAATGCAAGCGGGAGAAGTCTCATATTACGATCGCGGATGACAACACGATGCACTGATGTCACGAATATGCTAATTAACGTATGACGTCATCCAGGCGGGGTTTAGCTACTCTCCATTGAAAGAAGTTGGCAAGACTGCAGCCGAACCTGAAATCTCTCATTAACGAAACAAACACAACAAAAGAGACAGCGGTGAGAAAACAGCAGTTAAGAAAGCATCTGATAGGTTTGCATGAGCTCTGCAATCGGCACACTAACATAGCGCTTTATACAAGACATTGATTTAAAGTGCTCCTATTAGGCCATTTTTAAGGTTGCTAATATGGTTTTATGAGTGTCCTAAAACAGGTCAAAAAACACTTTAGTTTTCTCAAAAAATTAGTTTGACCTAATTTCTAAATGATTTGTAAACGACTCGTTCGAAGAATCTATATCTAGTATATATATATATTACTCTACAAGCACACACCTTTGTTTACGTCTGTGTGTTGCTCAGCAACCACAAACGTTTCTGAGGAACTATATTGTTTGGCGGAAGAATAATGTAACATTACTTTTTATTTTGTGAAACCTTGCTACATTTGTGACCAGCAGTCGCTGGGGTATATTTGTGGAAATAGCCAACAATACATTGTATGGGTCAAAATTATTGATTTTTCTTTTATGCCAAAAATCATTTGATATTAAGGTCAAGTTCCATGAAGATATTACCTACTGTAAATAAATAAAAACTTATTTTTTGATTAATAATATGCATTGCTAAGAACTTCATTTGAACAAATTTTAAGATGATTTTCTCAATATTTAGATTTTTTTGCACCCTCAGATTCCAGATTTTCAAATATTGTCCAAACCATACATCAATGGAAATATTATTTATTCAGCTTTCAGATGATGCATAACTCTCAATTTCAAAGAATTGACCCCACGACTGGTTTTGTGGTCACAAAATATTTTATAAAACCATTATATAAAAGGGGGCTAATTGCTTTATGATAGAACAAAGCCTAACGATTAATCGGTGAAATACTCAGCGATTAGTCGCTGTAATAATCGATCATCAAAATAATCGTTGTTGCAGCCCTAATATGTTTAATCGGTGAGAGTAACGTACTTGAGTCGCGCGCCTTCGTCAGGAATCCCCAAACAGATCTCGCGGTCAAACCTGCCAGCTCGACGCAGGGCCGGGTCCAGCGAGTCCGGACGGTTAGTGGCTCCGATAACCAACACCTGAGCCGGCTCTGATAACGAATTGAGGTCTGAAGACAACAACAAACACATATAGCGTATACACAGACATGTATAATATCCGGTGTGTTCCAGGAGCAAGAGGCGTACCGTCCATGCAGGTGAGTAACTGAGCCACGATCCTCCTCTCCATGTCTTTGGATGCGATCTCTCTTTTTGGCGTGATGGCATCGATCTCGTCGATGAATAGGATACAGGGGGCGCTGCTCTACAGGAACAACACACAAGCATTAAGGACTGGAGCTGTGCTGGCGACGCAGAGATCTATTAGTCTATGCTGATTTCACATTATTCGTAGCACACCTGAAATTCAATAATTAGACGCTTTCTGATTTAAAACAAAAGCTGCTTCCCAATTTGCACCGAAATAGCATTGGTATGTCCAAAATCATAATACGTTTAAAAAAGTATGCTAAGGATTCCCGGATTGGTCTAATACTTCCGAGTTTGACGAGGATTGAACTACAAACATGCATAACAAGTGTTAAAACTACAAACATGGCGGAAACGCGTACATTTTATGTCAATTTTACCATTTAATCAAGTCTTGTAATCAATTAATCAGTGTTAAGATATCAGCTTTGACAAACAATAGTCACATTTCCCTCAGAAAAGACGTTCAATATCCATAAACTCAATAGTAACTCCAGAGGAGCTTTTTAATCAATATAAGCACTATATTATATATTCATTACATTTGAAATGAACCTGTTAGTTATTATTTAATGTGATTTAATACAAGCATTACCATTTAAATGCTTTTTTTTAAGTAGTAGAACGAAATCCTATCGTTAAATATAAAAATATGCCATTTAAATGTTTGTAACTCAGTTTAGCTTGTTAATGACTAGATCTAAATATAAACAACTATTTAATGTAAGCTTTTGGAAGCGGTTGTAAATCTTCTGACATGTACTGTATCTGATATAGTTAATATTTTGCATCTTTGCACTGGAACAGGTGTAAATGAGTGATCTCACAGCCACGTTACATCTTAAGAATGGCGAAATCAGCCTTTAATGGACTGTTTAAGCCTAAGAAGTGTTCAGAGCGCGAGTCTTACTGTGGCTTGCTCAAATAATTCCCGCAGCTTCTGCTCGGATTCCCCAGAGACTCCTGACACCAGCTCCGGAGCCGAGACCTTCAGCATGGGCAGACCCACCTCCTACACACACACACACACATCAGATACACTACCTCTCACACACACACACCTACACACACACACACACACATCATATACACACATCAGATACACTACCACACACGCACACACACACACATCAGATACACTACCACACACACACACGCACACACATCAGATACACACATCAGATCGAGTGGCCATGTGTGTAAGATACACACACACATCAGATACACTACCTCACACACACACACACACACACACACACATCATATACACACATCAGATCGAGTGGCCATGTGTGTAAGATACACACACACATCAGATACACTACCTCACACACAGACACACACACACATCAGATACACTACCTCTACACACACACACACACACTCAGATCACTAACACACTCAGAGATACACACTCACACACACACACTCAGATACACTACCTCACACACACACTCACACACACACACACACACATCAGATACACTACCTCTCACAAACACACACACACACTCTCACTAACACACACTCACAAACACACACACTCTCTCTCACAAACACACACTCTCTCTCACAAACACACACACTCTCTCTCACAAACACACACACTCTCTCACAAACACACACTCTCTCTCACAAACACACACACTCTCTCTCACAAACACACACACACTCTCTCACAAACACACACTCTCTCACAAACACACACTCTCTCACAAACACACACTCTCTCACAAACACACACTCTCTCACACACACACACACACACACTCAGTCACTCACTCCAGCCACAGCCTGAGCCAGCAGCGTCTTCCCACACCCTGGGGGACCGTGCAGCAGAACCCCCCGCGGAGGAACCACTCCCAGGCGCTGGTACACCTCCGGATGCCTCATGTGGATCAGCAGCTTACAGACCTCCTGCAGAGATAAGCAGATGAGGGCCGGGAAACACTCGTCTGTGAGCAGGTGTGTGCAGTGTTGGGGGTAACGCATTACAAGTAACACGAGTTACGTAATCGGATTACTTTTTTCTAAACTAGTAAAGTAACGCATTACTTTTTAATTTCCAAGAGTTACTAATAGTCAAGTGTCTTGACTAACAGCGTTGCCATGTTGAGAGAATAGCGTTGTGTGATCTTACTGTAGATCTAGACTAAATATAACATGTATTTACTGATCTCACTCGCACAAAAACACATTCAGTGTTCCTCAAAATCAATAAAAACAGTATAATGCAAACTCAAAATATGATGCAAACATGCAATAACTAAATGTTAAATAACAAGTTAATAAATCCAATTTTATTAATCAGTGTCTTTGCTTCTGATCTTTGATGATCCAATGCAACTAGTGATCGACCGATATAGATTTTTTTATAACCGATACCGATAATTTGCATGTTTATGTACCCGATAACCGATATGCAGAACCGATATTTATTTACTGTTATAAAGTAAATAAATAACTGAGTGAAGTCCATTCTTCGCTTTGGTTTTTCCACCTTTCAGTCATCTTAACAACAAAAAACGGTTGAAAATGAACAGTCTTTTCATGTTATATAGTAAATGTTAATATAATTTAGTGTGTTTTAAAAAAGTGAATCTTGTATAAAGTTACATGCGGTGGTCGTGCTGGATCTTTTCCGGAGCATTAATTATTGAGTGAACAGAAATATGAAAGTGGCTTCACGAGACTAATGATGATCATATACAACAGAGAGAGATTAAATTCAGCACTTTTATTTCCAGCATGCGCTCATTCATGCCTGTATTATTTAATTCATGCACAGTTATGTCTTTATTGGGAAAGATTGACGGATTATCTTACGTGACTCTGTGAGTTCGTCTCTATTTCTTAGAGCCAAGCTGCATATCAGGCATTTATGTAATACATCCAATTTGTGCATTAATGCTGTTATGTTAAATAAAGTTTACTAACTACAGCAAATTAAGTACCTGGACGCCATTGTTGTGGTATCGTCTCAGACGCGCTGCAATAGCGATCATGCGCGCAATTCTCAAAACAACCACAAGATGGTGGCATTTATCGGTGAATCCGATATTACAAAACCGATATCCGATAAATCTTACATATCAGGAAAAATATCGGTAAATCGATATATCGGTTGATTTCTAAATGCAACCATACTAATGAACAAAATGCAATTAATATAAACATAATTGTATCTTTTATTTTTTTTTACTGCTGAGCTATCTTCTGCATACTATTCATTAGCCAAAAATATAGCCCTTTATATTAAAAGCAACCCCTGTTAAGAAGACATAGCGCATTACTTTCCATAAAAGGTAACTAAGCAATGCATTTTTTAGGGAGTAATGCGTTACGTTCCCAGCGCTTCATGAGTGAACAGATGTGAAGCAGCACCTCTAGAGTCTCCTCGCTGCCGCCGAAATCCTCAAACTTCACAGACGGGTGCTGCAGCTCATGGCCTTTACCTGCGCATCACAACAGAACTAACCTCATTACACAACATCTACATGTTCAGGAACATTTTTAACAATCTTAATAAAAATAACAAATAATAATACAATAAATTAAGGGGGTGAATATCACCAAAGCACGTCTGTGTTATAAAGCGTCTTAAAATTTGTAAAAAAAAAAAATAATAAGAGTATTGTTATTTTAAACATTTACTCATATTTGTTTCCCTGGAGCACAGACGCAGTCATAAGCAGCACAGGTATATTTGTAGCAATAGACAACAATACATTGTATGGGTCAAAATTATACATTTTTCTTTTATGCCAAACATCACTAGGATGTTAAGATCATGAAGATATTTTGTATTGTAAATATATCAAAACTTAATTTCTGATTAGTATTATGCATGGCTAAGAATTCATTTGAACAACTTTTAAGATGATTTTCTCAATATTCAGATGTTTTTGCATCCTCAGATACCAGATTTTCTAATATTGTCCAAACCATACATCAATTGAAATATTATTTATTCAGCTTTCAGACGATGCATTAATCTCAATCCTCGGGTATTAAGACATGTATAGCTTAATATAACGTAAATTATGTCTCTTATTTAAATATGTAGTAGAAAACCCATTAAATATGTATGTTATTTAAAACATCGACATTGTTTTTGGACTATGGGGGGGGGCGCCATTATTTATGAGCACTGTACATTCTGCGTCGACGACGTCACTCGGTGAGCTACTGGCTCTTTTTACAAAAACACAACTCAGAAAATAAAACACTTATGCGATATCACATTGTGTGCATAATTTTCAGTCGAAGGGCAACAAGAGAAGCGATGTAAGACTTTCCTAGCAATAAGAGAGATGCCTGTGGACGAATAAAACTACCTAAAGACCGCTTCTTTCTCTCTCCACTTTAGCCCTGATACCTTCGAGTCTTTTAGTAGACCACAGCTCCTGAAAGAGCTTAGAAAAGAAATGCTAGAAAATAAAAAAATAAATAGCTGACATTTTTTTAACCCTTTAACTGTCACCCGACACTCATGACTGGTTGTGTGCTGCAGGGTCACATATTGCTAAAATCAAATGACGTAATGGATCTGGATCTATTTTTATTAACTGATGTGAATAAAGATTGATATACACTAGTCAACATATGAAGTGGACCAAAGTTGCCCTAAAACACAAAACGTGTTCTTGATCCACTTCAAATGTTGACTATTATATACTGTATTCATGCATTATTAAGTGTTAATTTATTGTAAAGTGCATAGTATTTTTTATACATTTCACAATAAGACAATAGTTTTTCACACTGCATTAAAAGCCCTGCTTTGACAGACACACATGCGAGTAAAGCCAGGAGCAGATATGTGAGCACTGACTGTGTTTAGCCTGTATAGCTGCAGTGATTTCTGCATCCTCCTCGCGCTGTTGTTTCTGCTGCTTCGCTCTCTTCAGTCTTCTGCTCGTCGACTTCTTGTCCTTCTCCAGCGCGGATGAACCTCTCTGCTTCTGAAAACACATACATGTGGGAATATCAACACTGGAAACTTGATGGAGGGTATTAAAGGACGATGATATAATTCTATAATGATATGACTCTACATCTACATAAGTGGGAAAAAGTACATTTTGTTTTATCAAACAGCTGATAAAAACATCGGTTAACATCTGGAGAAGACAAAAGCTGAAACCAATCCATGTTTTGAGCTTCGTCCAGTAAAACAAGTGCTCTGAATCAGGAGAGAACTCTGCAGCATTTACGAGACAAATACAGTGACATGCGACAGTTTGTGAACCCCGTGCAGAGTCATTTTAACAAAATAAGAGAGATCATACAAAATGCATGTTATTGTTTATTTAGTAGTGAGAGAGAGAGAGAGAGAGAGGTGTGAGAGAGAAAGAGGTGAGAGAGAGAGAGGTGAGAGAGAGAGAGAGAGAGAGAGATATAGAGTGACAATCATCACTCTCGGTGTAGATTTCGCGTCCGCTGCAGTATTTCGCATATAACCGATCCTGTGGGCCCTCTCTATGGCCAGTGGTTTCCGCAGTGGTTCCATGTCCAGCGCTTCAGGTAACCAGCTTTCTAGAAATGTACATGCATCGTTGCCCTCGGATTTCTCTGGTAAACCTAAAAGCCTCAGGTTGGAGCGTCGGCTGCGATTTTCCAAATCATCTATTTTCCAGGTGAGTGCAGTAATTTTCTTTTCCAGAGCGTTGGTTGTTGATTGAAGTGTGGAGACCGAATCTTCGGTCTGAGAGATGCGTTCCTCTGCCTGCGTTATTCTTCCGAAACATTCTGTGACTTGATTTTTGATATCTTGTACAGCCGAAAGGACCGTTTCGAACTGAGAGGCCATGCCAGCTTTCATCGAGTTTATTGCTTGAATGATACCACTTGTATCAGCGTGTAAGCGGCTAGCTTGATCTCCACAAATCGGTGACGAGTCTTCACTGCCGTATGTAGGCCTAACTCACGACACCTCTTCCATGCTTTCGGAGTCCGATGTCATTTCTGTGGTTTCCATTTTTTTCGGCTTTTGCTTTGCTGGTTTAGGTGACATCTTAAAGAACATTCACTTATAAACAAACTGAGTTCGAAAGTCAAATGAAACTGGGATACATTTAGAGAATCTTCATACAAATTACAGCGGGGCTAACTCGTGCGTCTCTTCAGCAAGGCACCATAACCGGAAGTCCGTATGTATAATATCTTACTCAGGACAGTACTAAATAAAGAATAAGAAAGTGCATTTTTTCTGCAAGGGGTTCACAAACTTTTGCATGCCACTATATGTTGCTGTATTGTGATGTGAGAGACGACAGAAGATGCACTTTTTCACTGGAGTAAGAGTTATGGATTATGAACTCGTGTTTGAGTTAAAAACAAATGCTGGATTAGTTTCAGCTTTGTCTTCTCTAGATGTTAACGGATGGACTGGTGATTATTGTGATGTTTTTCTCAAGACTCTTGTTCTGACGGCACCCATTCACTGTTGCCGAGCGAGCAAGTTTCTTCAAATCTCCAAAGCAGATGGAGAGGACGTGCATCAAACATTAACTGTATGTTAAACTTTAACATGCGACTCATGAGAAACACAACTGTTTACCACAGCGGCGGCGCCGGAGGACTCTTCCTCACACAGATCGACGAAGATGTTCTCCTGGCTCTCGGTCTCCAGTCGTATCGATGACCCAGCTCTTCTGAGGGGTCGCTCCTCTCTGATAGAGGGACGTCAGCGAGCTGTTCATGTGGTTTGTGTGCTGTTGAAGAAATGAAGACCTTTACTGGATTCTGAGCTCTTTTGAGGTCAGTCAAAGGTCAAGCCACTCACCTCGTGTTCAGGAACATCGTCCTCGCTGTCTGTGCTGTACTCGGTCACGAGACTCTCCTCCCTAAAAACCATCAGAGTTTAAATGCTGTTTTTGTGAATATCTGTTATGCTGTAATTTATTTATATGATCAAAGCTGCATCATTAATGCAGTCATATGATTTTCAGAAATCATAATATGCTACTCAAGAAACATTTTATTATTATCATCGATATTTAAAACAGTTGAGTGCATTTTTCAGGATTCTTTAATGAATGGAAAGCTCCAAAAATCATAATTTATCTGTAATATTTAACATATGTATGTTTTGTAATGCACTATATCATTCAAAAGTGATTTATAATGTTACAAAATATTAATATTTCAGATAAACGCTGTTCTTTTGCGCTTTCTATTCATCAAAGAAACCTGAGAACAAAATACTCGGCTGTTTTCAACATAGGATTATTAATGTTTAATGTTTATTGAGGAGCAAATCGGTATATTAGACTGATAACTTATTTCTGAAGAATCATGTGACACTGAGTTATGATGCAAAAATATATTACAGAAATCTAAATAGTGAGAAAAGTTGTTCTTAGCAATGCATATTACTAATAAAAAATTAAGTTTTGATATATATATATATATATATACACAGTAGTAAATTTACATGTAACATGATTTTAATATCTAATGATTTTTGGCATAAAATGATCATTTTGACCCATAAAATGTATTGTTGGCTATTGCTACAAATATACCCCAGCGACTGCTTTTGTGCTCCATTCAAACAGAAAACAATTATTTTGAATATTAAAAATATTTCACGTTTTTGCATCCAATAAATGCATGTTTCAAACTCTCATGGTTTTTAGAGAGGAGAGTCTCGTGACCGAGTACAGCACAGACAGCGAGGACGATGTTCCTGACACACTCACACACACACAGACAGACTCACACACACACTTAATAAAGGTGCATTCACAAAGAATTTTAACATCTGAGGAAGCTTTGTTTCTCAAAAGCTTCTTTGTGTCAAAAGAAGGTTCTTCAGATTATAAAGAGACGGTCTTAGTGGAAACAAAAGTGGTTATGATGGCTTGAAGAACACTTTATAGTGTCCCATTATGGTCAAAACTGAGATGTCCTGGCGTTTTCCATGATAACAGAGGTCTAGGGGATATGTACTACCAATAAACTTAAAAACCTCAATACACAGAAAGCACACACAGCAGCTGTGCATTCTCACGAACGCTTATAATTTTAAAACTGTAACGACCATCCCGAGCACCCCCCGTCCTTCTGCAAACCCCAGACAGCATCGCTCATGCTAGCAATAACAGCACGGACACGTGTCCTGAAAGGTTCACTTAGATGCCGACTGTTACGCTCAACTGAGAGAGTTTTCTTCCAGCTTAGTGCGGTGACGCCTGCCCTATCATGACCTTAGTTACCTGTGATTGGCCTATCAATAAAATATTTATAAGCTTTTAATAGACTAAAGAGTGAGCAATATTAACTGATTTCTCTGAATATTGATCATAGAGATCGACCGATATATCGGTTTACCAATATTTAAGCATTTTACCATTATCGGATATCGTTTTTTTTTTTAAACCGATATTTTTATTATTATTATTTGTCACATACACAATTATAACCAGCAGTGAAATGTGTTCTCTGTATTTGACCCATCCAAGTGCACCTGGAGCAGTGGACACAGTTCACTCACCTGGAGAGTGGACACACACACACACACACACACCTGGAGCAGTGGACACACACACACCTGCACGACCACCGCATGTAACTTTATACAAGATTAACTGCTCCAGGTGTGTGTGTGTGTCCACTGCTCCAGGTGTGTGTGTGTGTGTGTGTGTCCACTGCTCCAGGTGTGTGTGTGTGTGTGTGTGTGTCCACTGCTCCAGGTGTGTGTGCACTTGGATGGGTGCGAATTCAGCGTGTTTCATATTAACATTTACTATAAAACCATTATTTCGCCAATAAATAATCTAAATTAATTATTTATTTTCTCCACAAGCGATCGCAGTTTGAGTATAGTTCTGTATAAATACATAAACCGCGCTGTCAGCAGTTTTCATAATCTAGAACGTCAAAAACATTTTAATAATTCTGATAAATCATGCCAGTTAGAAATGCAATAAAATACGATGTTTTGTTTGTTATAGCTTATTTCAATATTCCAGAGAATATTATTCAGTGCATTATTCTTCACTCTTTAGTCTATTAAACAGCTTATAAATATTATAATATTCTGAGTAGGCCAATCACAGGTAACTAAGGTCATGTAGGGCTGGCGTCACCGCGCTAAGCTGGAAGAAAACTCTCTCAGCTTGAGCGTAACAGGTCGGCCGATCTAAGTGAACCTTTGGACACGTGTCCGTGCTGTTGTTGCTCAGCATGGAGCGATGCTGTCTGGGGGTTTGGCAGAAGGACGGGGGGTGCTCGGGATGGTGATGTTACAGTCTGACGTTACAGTTTTACAGAAGTCATAAGCGCTCGTGAGAAATTCGCACAGCTGCTGTGTGAGCTTTACTGTGTATTAAATGTGTTTTGAAGTTTATATGGTAGTACATATCCCCTAGACCTTTGTTATCATGGAAAACGCCAGGACATCTCAGTTTTGACCATATGGGACCTTTAAAGTGTTCTTCAAGCCATAAAATAACCACTTTTGTTTCCACTAAGAACCGTCTCTTTATAATCTGAAGAACCTTCTTTTGACACAAAGAAGCTTTTGAGAAACAAAGCTTCTTCAGATGTTAAAGCTTCTTTGTGAAGCACCTTTATTAAGTGTGTGTGTTAGTGTGTGTGTGTGAGTCTGTCTGTGTGTGTGTGTGTGTGTGTGTGTGTGTGTGTGTGTGTGTGTGTGAGTGTCTGTCTGTCTCTGTGTGTGTGTGTGTGTGTGTGTGTGTGTGTGAGAGTCTGTCTGTCTGTGTGTGTGTGTGTGTGTGTCTGTCTGTCTCTCTGTGTGTGTGAGTGTCTGTCTGTCTGTCTGTCTGTGTGTGTGTGTGTGTGTGTGTGTGTCTGTCTGTCTGTCTCTGTGTGTGTGTGTGTGTTTGTGAGAGAGAGTGTGCGTGAGCGTGTGTGAGTGTCTGTCTGTCTGTCTCTGTGTGTGTGTGTGTGTGTGTGTGTGTGTGTGTGTGTGTGTCTCTGTCTGTCTGTGAGTGTGTGTTCGCTGTGTGTGTGTTGTGACGGCAGATGTGACGTCTCACCCGTCCTCTCTCTTGCGTCTCGCTCTTTTAGCCACGTGCTTGTCTTCCAGGACAGAGATATCGGACTCGCTGCATATCGCCGCATGCACTGCAGACATCACAAAGGTTCAAGATGCTTTCAAACAGCAACAGAAAACAGTTGAACACAAGTCGGACCTTTTTCCACTTGAATCCTGAACGCCGTCCTGTTCCTGCGGCCGTACTCGATCCTGCTCGGAGCACAAACACATCAGACATTGCTCCGGCACGTCACTCGGTCCCAGAGCGAGCGGACTCACCTGAAGCGCTGCTGGAGCTCACCGGCCATCGCTGAAACATCCACGTACGGCTCACGGTGCGATCTCAGATACTGAAACACACAAACCCAGCGTTAACTCCACCAGAGAGAGAGATGCATGCTAGACCAAAATGAAGTTTAAACATGATATATGTGTCCCTAAAGCACTAAACCAGTCACTGGGTATATTTGAAGTAATAGCCAACAATGCATTGTATGGGTTAAAATTATACATTTTTATTTTATGCCAAAAAGCATTAGGATATTAAGATCATGTTCCATGAAGATATTTTGTAAATTTGATACTATAAATATATCAAAACTTAAGTTTTGATTATTAATATGCATTGCTAAAAGCTTCACCTGAACACCTTCAAAGATAATTTTCTCAATATTTTGATTTCTCCAGATGTTTAAATAGTTGTATCTCAGAGAGAGGAGTGAGTGTTTAAGTGTGTGAGAGAGATGAGTGAGTGTGTGTGTGTGTGTGTGTGTGTGAGAGAGAGAGAGAGAGATGAGTGTGTGTGTGTGTGTGTGAGAGAGAGATGTGTGTGTGTGTGAGAGAGATGAGTGTGTGTGTGTGTGTGTGTGTGTGTGTGTGTGTGTGAGAGAGATGAGTGTGTGTGTGTGTGTGTGTGTGTGTGTGTGTGTGTGTGTGTGAGAGAGAGATGAGTGTGTGTGTGTGTGTGTGTGTGTGTGTGAGAGAGAGATGAGTGTGTGTGTGTGTGTTGTATAAATCTCTATTATTATTTTTAAATAACTGTCCTTTATGACTCGGTTTTGTGCTCCAGGGTCGTTTATGCAAGGCAATGTCGGCAAATCACAAAAACAGCAATAAAAGAGAAGCTGATAAATATGTAAATACCTAAAATACAAAACAATCTGTGTTTAAACCCAAAACAAGCCAGTTTTCTGATGATGCTAACTTAAACAAATAAGCAACGCTAGCATTATGTATTATTAGCGATCAATTACATCATCCTTTCGTGTTTATATTGATCGCTTATGTTCAATTTCCTCTTTCTTCAGATGACTAACTTATTAGTTATTGTTCTTTAGATGATGATAATAATAATGAGAAGAAAGCTGTAACGTTACCTGCTGGACTCTGTGTTTGAGTCTCTGGTCTATGTTACACGCCCCGCGGTTCTTCATCACTCACCAACTCACTCAGTCCACGACAGAAACACAGTTTATATTAATGTAGACTTTAGAGAAAACAAACACTAAGAGCTAGCATCACTAGCTGCTGTCCATGTGGAAGAGCTGGAGTCCCGCTGATCGCTGCAGCGCCGCCCGCAGGCCTGGAGGACAAGAGCCGCCAATACTATGGAAGTCAAGGGTGCCTAGTCTCAGCCACGAACCGTAGGCTAGATTTCCCTTGGAATCGAACCCACAACCTTTTGTGCTGCTAACACAATGCTCTACCACTGAGCCACAGGAACACGTTAAATGGCCGATGCATATGGTCAGGGATGGGTAGTATTTCAAATACATGTATTTACAATACGTATGTGAAATACTAAATACTATTTTGTATTTGAATACCTTTGAAAAAAATCGAACCCACAACCTTTTGTTCAAAATCAAATGTATTTTGTATTTAAATACATTTAATCTTAGTATGTTTGTATTTTCAAAATAAAATAAAATACTTTTTGCCAACCGACCTCTTAAACCGAGCCGCTGGTTTCTAACTCAAACATGCCACTTTCATGCTTTTCCTGGGAAAATCGTATTAAAATCAAAATCTTAGACATTTAAGATAAAAATATAGCATGCATTTGTTGATCTCATCACTCACAGTGCTATCTTTACAGTAAGCTTGTTGATGATTCTGGAATTTCAGTTAAATGCATGCTGTTTTGCGGTGTATAAACCATGCTAAATGCTTGAAATGGTTAGTGCACTACTCTATGCATGACTTTAACATTAAAACAATGTGTGTGTGTGTGTGTGCGTGCGTGCGTGTGTGTGTGGGGGGGGTGCGTGCGTGTGTGTGTGTGTGCGTGCGTGCGTGTGTGTGTTTGTGTGTATACCAGTCAGTCTTGTTGGTCAGGTTTTGGTTTTATCAACTAGTTAGTTAAATGTGTTCATTAAACTTTAATTATTACTGCTTGCTATGGCGATACGACAATATAAATGTCGGCGATGATATATTATATAAATCAATTGAAATATTTCTATATCGTTGTGGTGTGCAAATATATCTGTGGGCAGGTGCTATTGACACGTCAGAGCGATAAATAAACATGCATAAATGAGTAATAAGCAGCTTTCTGTGTGTGTGTACCCCAAGACAAGATATCTATAATGCTAATAAAAGAAGAAAAAAATGTATTGTTATAAGCACTTGCCTTGTTCTAAAACCCAAGCGCACTTATCCTTCCGCTGACAGACAGATATCAGAGGATTATTACAGAGGCAGCGGAGGATAATGCTGTAATTTGCAGCTTTACCCACAAACAACTTCATCAATAAGATGAGAACCAGACCCATTGTACATCTAAATGTAAGCGATTTCTGGAAGCCAATGTTGATTTTGAAATCACCAAAGACACGCCCCTATCCTTAAGACATTAAGGTCTCGCCCCTATTGTGATAGCTCCGCCCCCACACATACGTAGCCCACGCAATGTTACACCGTGTCTGTAGAAGTCAATAATCTAGTACACTAGATGTTATGTTTATGCTGACACACATTTCAAATTATTTTCAACAGTCGCTTTATCACATCCAGGCAGATATTAGCTGTTGCGTCCGGTGTCTTATCGAGAAGAACCAAAGCAACCTCGGCGTCCGATCGCAGGCCGTCCGCTCCTTGAATTCTCTCCAGTGCTGGAAAGCTGATTTGATATTTACTCAGGTCTTACTTCTTGCCTCTATCAAATTCTTCGCTATCCGCCATCTCTATCTTTCTGTCACTCAACTCGGCTGTTCACTAAACGCTCTCTCCTCCACATCATGAGTAGACACGCCCCTTACTGCTGATTGGCTACATGTTTGTTTTGGTACTTTGGCCCCCCGACTAATGCGTTTTTGAAAAATGACATACCTCACCATTAACTGTTCCATGCTCCGGCGCGGTTAGCAGTCACACTACATGCGTCCCACACCCGAGCCACCTCTTCAAGCGGGCCAGGGCATGGTTAAACGAACCGGGGGTCAATCGTGCTCAAGCACGAATCAGATCGCCTAGTGTGAGTACATCCTAAATCTAAGTGAATAGACGATAGCTCATAACAGCAGAAAACATGATGAATGCTAAAAACATAGACAGCCAATCGGAATCATCATCTTTATAAGTTCTTGGTGTAAACAGGCCTTAATAGTGTTACTTGAGTGGCCAATTTCACATTTGTGTATTTTCAAAATACTGTATTTGTATTTAAATACATTTTGATGCATTTGTGCCCATCCCTGCATATGGTACACGTATCTGGAAACACTTTAGGAGTGTCGAAGTTGTCGTAGGATTGGTTGAATTATAAAGGATTTCCGGGAGACGTGTGTCGCATTCTTTAGGGGAACAAAGATGCCGTGACGCCCTCGCGAAAGAAGAAATCCATCGTGTTTACAAACGTGATGACAGGCACTTATCAGGATCACTTGAACGCTGGATTTTCAAAAGTATGTGAAATATTTAAAGTTTGCGTCATATAATCTATAAAATACATCTGAGAGTCTGTTATTGTGCCGACATTTCCACGCCCCGAAACGTGACGCTGAACGAAACGAGCTGTGATTGGTTGATTGACATGTCAGTCAAATGGCCTCATGGGCGGGGGTTGGCCAATGAATGCAGCCATAAATATTCCGCACCAGAATATATTATAATATAGAATATAATATTCTCCAGAATATCTCCCGTTGTGTTCAGAACAAACACATCCATACACGGTTGGAACTACTTGAGGATGAGTAAATGTCATTTTTAGGGTGTACTGTCTCTTTAAGATATGGAATGCTGGAGATGATTGCGCTTGTATTAAATATTAATATCTAAAAACGGAAACAATTCCTCCATTTGCTTTGCAAGATATCTTCTATTTTAAGTGTGATTTAAATTAAATTGTTTTCGTATATTGCCAACTTTCTTGTATTGTTGGCTAAATATAATATTCATACATGCAAATGGCAAAAAATTAAACCCTCCTTTAATATATTTTTATGCGAGTATGTGAACATGTTTCAGAGCTTCAAGTACTTTATTAAAACTAAATAGAAAAAAATATGATTTTAATGTATTTATACCTTTTTTTTTTACTTCCAATGATGCTTGCTCCTTGTGTTATTTATCCCCTCTTATTTGCAATTTTTTGTTGAATATAATAATAATAATTTTTGGTTATTATTCATATTATTTATGGTGGATGTTCCCTGTCTTGTTATGTACAATTTTCCATAAAATAATAACAACAATTGAATTACTGTTGTTCCAACCAAGCAATACTAATGTGTGTTTGATCAAATATAACTGCAGTGCAAGATTATGAGATGCATTATATGAATGCTGATATGGAAATTAATAGGTTCAGTGCAGAGACTGTAAAATTGGAGTAATATGATCATATTTATTGACCTGGTAAGGATTCTAGCAGCTGAACCGACTAGCTGTAGCTTGTTTATTGAAGATGCCGTGCATTAAAGTAGTCTTGAGTTCATAAATGCATGAATAAACTATAATTTCTACACATTATACAGCAGGTGACGCTGTCCGACCGCCGCTGAAAGAGAGAGCGCGCATGCCGAAGCGCTTTGAGCGGACGTGCGCGCTCCCGTGTTGACGGTAGAAAATGGCGAGTTGGTGCGCGAAGCGGTTCTGCGTGAACGAGAGGTTTATTATTCGCCGCGACGCGGACAGATGGAGGTCTGAACTCATCCACAGCGTGGGTAAGTGTAAAAAAACAACAACCTGTTTGCTGGCAGTTTCCTTTTCTTCGTTCACGGTAGTTTAATTGAAAGGCGAGCGATAATTCCTGCAGTTAGCATGCTAACGCTAACCGCCAGGATCGGATAAACCCAATTCATCTTTGCCTTTAGTTCGTCGTGTAATCCTCGCGAGGATGTATCACTTACCTGTGCGGCGCTCGGTCCGTGTCTCGTCAAGATATCGCGGTTCATTTAACGTTAGTGTTTTGTGTACATTTACCGTTGGGTCTGTGCGCGCTCGCGTCCTTTTGAAAGTTGTTGTTTTTTAATGCGCGCTCACGTGCCGCTCGGGCGTGATTGATAGATCAATGTCAGGATTGATGCGTGTCCACAATAGCTCCAAGCATTTAGGAAAACAGCACGTCTCTGTCAGCGGCACATGCAGCCTTTCTGACAGATCCCATCTCTTCTCATATCTTAATGATTTCTCCCAATATTACAAAGCAAATTACACATTTGTAAATGATCACAAAAGCTAATTTTTATCAGAATTAATTAGTTCGTTTCTACAGTTTAGTCTATTAATCTGTGGCTGGCCACTCGTTATGTTTCCCCCCCTAGGTAACCCATGATCTATCTAAAATGAGGGAACGCATTAATAACTGATAAGAACGTATTCTTAATTCATGGTAGGGCTGTCAAATTGGCTGAAAAACTAAATTCGAATTTTGTACTAAAATATTATCAAAATTCGAATTATATTAGAATTCATAAATTGAGTTAGAAAAACTAATCTTTTGTCTTCTCTCCCGAGGACACAAGAGTGCGCATCGAGCGAAATATGAACAAATACACGTTTCTTCAATGTAGGGCTGTGAAATATGAGCAAAAATTAATATCTATTTTTGTCCTGATTTACGGTATACGGTACATATATCGTTTTTTTGTGGCTGATTTACGGTAAACGGTACATCAGTATTTTGTGGCTGATCTACGGTATACGGTACATCTCAGTATTTTTGGCTGATTTACGGTATACGGTACATCTCAGTATTTTTGGCTGATTTATGGTATACGGTACATATATCGTAATTTTTTGGCTGATTTACGGTATACGGTACATCTCAGTATTTTTTGGCTGATTTACGGTATACGTACATATCTCTGTATTTTTTGGCTGATTTGCGGTATACGGTACATCTCAGTATTTTTTGGCTGATTTGTGGTATACGGTACATATCTCGGTATTTTTTGGCTGATTTGTGGTATACGGTACATATCTCGGTATTTTTTGGCTGATTTGCGGTATACGGTACATATCTCGCAGGGCTCTAGAGTGCGACCAATTTGGTCCGACCTAATTAGGTGCGACCTAATTTATCAAGGGGTGCGACAAAAAAAAATCTGAGGGCGCACCTGTTTTTCCAGCCATTCGAGGAAAGAAAAAAAACGTATCTGCGACTCTGAGTCTCCCTGTGCTTCAACAACAGACACACATTAGGCTCATATCGTGGTCTAAACCAATCAGAGATAGTGAAGGGTGGACCCCAAACTTGTGTCTATGATGCATTTTTGCTATTCCCAAATCAGAAGCGAGATCGCGCTCACGTGGAGGAGTTTCAGCACGCGCAACATGAAAGCCCTGTTTATGATAGAAGAGAACTAACCATTAAAACATGCTTACACTTTAGGTCTGTGGCTGTTATATTAAACTAAGTTTATTTAAAAAAATTTTTTGGCTTCTAAGTATTATAGCCGCGTTTCTTCTAGCTCAACTTCCTTCTCTTCACAGCGGCGCGCATTCGTTCCTCTGACCAAAACTTAACGTCAGAATCAGATCAATCGTTTGTCGATTGTTGTAAAATGCTGTCTTTACAGTTACTAAATTGCTGGACGTGTATGATAATAAAATGTTTAAAGTACAATCCACATGAGAGACGCTGTTCCCCAGGCTGAAGTGTGTGTGTGTTTGCGGGCGTGTGTGTGCGCGCGCTGTGTGTGCGGCGCGCTCTAAAACTGACAAGCAAAGTACACTTTGCTCTTCAGACGCGTCCAAACGATCAAATACACACAAAGCATGTAAAAACGGCCGGCTTGGAGAGTATTCACCTAAACAGTTTATGTCTTAAAGTGAACGAGAACAGTTGGGAGAAAATTGTGTGTCAATATTTTGTTTTAGTGACAGACTGGTGCTTCATTAACAGGGCTCTAGAGTGCGACCTAATTTCTCACGGGTGCGACTAACAAAAATCCCAGGGCACACTGGTGCGTCCAGCCATTCGAGAAAAGAAAAAAAAGTATCCGCGACTCAGAAACTCAACAAAAGACACTCCCGTTAGGCTTATATCGTGGTCTAAACCAATCAGAGCTAGTGAAGGGCGGACCCCCCCTCTGATTGGCCGCAGTCCAGATATTCCTGTATGTGTGTGTGGCGTTGACAAATGCGTCACGTGTGCTGCTGCAGTCAGACAGAGAGAAAGAGGTGAGTAGTAGAGATGCGTGCAGTGTTGCCAACTTAGCGACATTTAGCACCTTTGTAGACCCCCATAGCAACTTTTTGTTTTCCAAAAAAAGCAACTAGTGACAAATCGAGTCTCTCAGGGTGTCTCTGTGATCGCCGCAACGGCGCGAGATCAGCGCGCTTTCTCTGCATCTGCTCTGTTCAGCGAGCGTCTGAGAGGAGCCCGTTCAGTTAAAACAGATATTATTGCTTCTCTAAATGTACATGCAAATATAGAAGAAATCACAGCACAGGAATTGTCTTGTCTTATATTGTGTCTTATTTGATTTCATCAGACAACGGCTCAATACAATTATAAATTAGTATTTTTGTGCAGACTAGCTTCTTGGAAGGGAGAGCTGGTTATGAATTCTTAAAGGGACGTGTTTCAGTCATTATTTCATATTTATCCTGTTGACTGACAACATAAACAGTCAAATATATAAAGTAAAACAGTTTTATTGAGAATTTGGCTTCATTAAAATACAGTATGAGCACAGAGAGACGATTAGACAGAACAGAACAGTTATTTTTTTCTTTACTTTACTTTGTCATTTAGCAGACGCTTTTATCCAAAGCGGCTTACAAATAAGAAGTAACTAAAATTAAAAGTTAAAACTATACATAATATATACACACATTTAAGAAGATAAAGACATGAAATAAACATGACAAATGCATACAACATTTCAAAACTAAACATTTAAATGAAAATAAAGCAAAAAAAATATCAAAATATTAAATCAAGAAAAGGTATGAGTATAAAAATGCTTCTAACATAACACTAAAGGCCTAAGTATACTTCTTTTTTGCATAGTAAGAATTGGTTATAAAAACTGTAAATACTTTTTTTTTTCATTATGTTTAGTGCAATTATTTGGTAGTCTGTGGTGGGATGGGGCGCAGGATTGTTTTATGGGTTTAAGGGGGGGGGGGGGGGGGTTGAGAAGCACTAGACTAGAGCATCCCTTCATTCAGACACAGTGGAAGATCTGATCAGAATCAGTGTAGAGGGGGGGCACTAGAGCATCCCTTCGTTCAGACACAGTGGAAGATCTGATCAGAATCAGTGTAGAGGGGCAAGTCTGGAAGATGTTGATGCTAGAGAGAGTGTGGCCAGCTGGTTTAGTCAAGACCAAAGATCAAGAAGGACAAGCTTCAGGAGTTGGCCATCCGAGGGGCATGTGACTGCAATGGAGGATAGTCCATAAGACATTGAGCCATGAGATGTTCAGTTTGACACCCTTCAAACACTTAATTTAAATTTTATTTTTATTTCATTTATCTTGAGATGTTTTAACTTCAAGCACCAACACTTTTTCTGTAAGTTACCTTTCTTGTAGAATTGTGCTTCAAATAAATAACTTTATGTTGACCAGATTGTTAGTTAATCGTTTATTAGTTAATATTGCCTATATGAAAATTTGGGTGCACCTAACTTTTGTGCTGCTGCACCTAAGAAAAAAAGTTAGGCGCACCAGTGCACCCAGTGCAAAAAGTTAGTCTAGAGCCCTGTCCCTGTATTTTTTGGCTGATTTGCGGTATACGGTACATCTCAGTATTTTTTGGCTGATTTACGGTATACGGTACATATATCAGTATTTTTTTTGGCTGATTTGTGGTATACGGTACATATCTCTGTATTTTTTGGCTGATTTGCGGTATACGGTACATATATCGGTATTTTTTTGGCTGGTTTGCGGTATACGGTACATATATCGGTATTTTTTGGCTGGTTTGCGGTATACGGTACATTGGTATTTTTTGGCTAATTTGCGGTATACGGTACATATATCTGTATTTTGTATTTGGATTAAAAAAATAAATAAAGTGAATGTAACCATGTAGGTGTATTTAATGTGCAAAAAGAGTTAAAATCACATTACAACATTGTAACAATGTGATTGAAAAACAGAAATAATGTTTTTAAAGCAAAGTTAAATTTACTAAACTACAAAAAGCACAGACTAGGCTAATTGAGTAAAAGGGCTATTTTGATAAAATTACAGTCACTTTACAATTAGTGCTATCATACAAATACACTTGTAGATTTAAAATGTCAATTTCAGCTAAATGTATATTTTAGAGTTATTGCGCTCCTATTTCATTGCGCTCTGTCTGTTTGACGCGCATGTGTTCAGAACCAAGTCTGTGGGTTTAGTGGAGAATCACAAAGCAGAAGCTTGTGCACTTCTGACAGCAACATGGAAATATTTCCATGGCTTTCTAACATTTACATGTTAGTATTGAATATGCTGTGAAATGTACGTTATGCATTTAGGAAAACAGCACGTCTCTGTCAGCGGCACATGCAGCCTTTCTGTCAGAGCCGCTTTAAACTCAAAGATTCATCATTACTGATACACCTCATTTAATCATATGATCGCACGGTTCGTGTTTATGCACATTCCCTAGCAAGCAAATTTTTTAATCTAGTAATTACATGTGTTTTTGAACTTGCATTAATTGTATATGGCTTTGGGCTCTTGTGTGAGACGCGAGTGCAATAGAAAATGTACTAAATATGCGTTTTCATTTAACCCAATATTTGTCAATATGTTAGAAATATTTTGCAGCAGCAACACTGTTTTGCATGCTCTGGCGTTAAAGTTAGCATGCAATTCCCACTTATTTTCAAAAAATATATATTATGGTAATGCACATCAGCAACTCACCAGGAACACCAACAATGTCAGACACCTTAGTCCACATATCCTTTTTTTAATTATGTCCCTGTACGCAAACAGGGACACGTCATATATGACCGGGAAACCCGCCACAACAATAATTAACTTCTCCTCCATTTAGCTTGGGAACTAATGTGGTGGGAACCAAAGTTTACGGGCTGCGTTCTCTCGAGCGGAGGACTTCTACATTCTGATTGTTTGCCGCCGAACCGCGTCATAGCTCATTACCATAAAGTTGACCTGATTTAAACTCTCCTCGACGCTCTCATCGTCCAAGACGCGCGCCGGTGTGAACATCTAATTTCTACCCTCGCTCCTCCGAGCTGAAGCGTGTGGATGAAGGTCCGTAGTAAGGACTGGTGGGAGCGGGTTGTGTTGCTTGTATTTAGTGACCTGGAGTGAAACTAAACGAGTCATACACGCTTGTGTGGACTGGTCGAGGGATTTATGTCCCCGGAAGAAGAGACCGTCAGGAATCCAATCCTGCTTATTATGCGTGTCGTGGTTGTTGTAGCTGTGTGGTAATACGTGTTGTGGCAAATCAACTCGGTGTTCACGAGTGCACAGTTAAAAAGTCTTCTGCAAGGGAATGATGAATGGGCCGATACGAGATCTGATACGGATGCCAGGTGAGCAGGAGGCGTCCGAAATCACACGTGATTACATAAACTCAAAGTAATCTGTTTCACGCGTCTAATATTTCAGTGTTTCCCACGCATAGACTTTACGTGGGCGAGCCGCCCAAGTATATTTGGTGACACATTTCTGTTTTTATTACTATTATTATCTCTGAAGGTGCGTTCACACCAGATGCAAATTAAGCGAATAAATCGTGCTATTCGCGCGTAGTTGGACGCTTGAACATTTTTGAGTTTACTCGCTTCATTCGCGCGTGAAATTCGCTACACAACAGACGTGAATTTGCGTCATGGGAGGGCTTCTGCCAGGCAGCTCCAGTCTCGTTGCAAAATGTATTCCTGTTTTTGTAAAGTATGAACTAGTATCGTACAGCTCCGGGTATCCACATACAACTACGATTAATTTGTCCTCCATTGTTGTTTGGGATTTTCTGCCTCCGCTCGTAATCACGTCACTGCTAGAGCAAGCTCCTGATTGGTTAACGCGATGCGAATATCTGCCAAAGTGCAGATTTTTCAACTGGCGCGAATCGCTCGAATAGCGCCGCAGGATTGTCTATCGCGTCTTTGCATTGACTTAACATGTAAATAATTTGCGCGTAATGCTTCATTCGTGTTTGGTGTGAACGCACCTTTACACTTTTTTTTTTGTTATCCTCCCGGGACAATGAAACCATCCGTGATCGATTAACTATTGGACACTCTCCCCTCGCCCATACGGCTCGGCTCGTTCTGTGTGCTGGAGAACTGTCGACACCCCCGCAGACAATCTCCAGTGTTTCCCTTCCCATACGTTAATTTATCTGAATGTATGGGATCATCCACCCCCAAGAACGCCACTTTAGCACAATATTTTGCAACCTTCAGAACAATCTGGTGGCTTTTTGTTCCATAACAAGTACATACTGACGACATACCTAACAACTTGAAATAAAAGAAAAACCTTAGATATGGTTCAGTTATAATGTCTCAAGAGCGCGTGCGAGGTTTGACTCTCCCGGCGTCTGTATTGAGCGGCAGAGAAACGACACTTTCAGCTCGTCGTCAGTAAATCGTTTACAAAACAGCGTTTCCAAGCACCTGTCACTTACTGAGTGTTTGGACCTTTAAATATGAACACAATTCGTCTGTTAATATGCTCAGTTTGTGCGCTGAATGACACAAAACAGTAGCCAAATCCACCGCATATAGTCGCTTTTTAGAGTAAGTTAGATGTATATTGATTTTATCAGACGATGTCACTATTATAAATCAGGAGTATAGTGAGTGGTTAACGTGTAGTATTAACAGGTCGTACTATTTATACTTGTTTTATGACTACAGAAAATATAATGTGAACAGCTTTATTGGGCATTCATTTGTATTACAGTATGTGACAGTCAACAGATCTGAAGCGCCAAAATTCGTCTGTAGGCAAACTTGACATCATGAATATGCAAGTCCTGTGGGAAACACTGAACAGTTCACATAATTCACGGTTCGATACGACGCAGTGGTGTCACGGTTCGATACGGGGTGGCAATTGGTTATGTCGCAATGTTGGAAATATTTCTGTGTTAAACCATGAAGGCGAGTCAATGGATATCACACAAGCACCAGGGTTTGCACAATACAAACTAAATGCAAGATTTATGCTGGTGAACATCTTAATCAGACACATCACTATAATCAGAAAGTGAAAGTAAAAACGTTAGGACTTCATCTGACTCCGAGACGAATATACTTCCAACATATGCTGATTTATTTCTTTAATGTTTCTCTTGTGGCCCGTACATACTGAACAAAAGAGAAGAAATGTATTTTGTGTTAAACAGGTTGTTTTTGAAAGTCGGTGCTTGAAATAAGCATTTTTTTTATTTTTGACTGCAGTGTTAATATTTTAATTATAGGACTATAATTCATTGTAAGTAGCCTAAAATACCTGTTTTAAATACCCTTTTTTAATTGAGGCGTAAATAGCCAAATCCTCGCAGCGCATCAGTTATGTGGTAATTATTGCGGGGCAAATTAATTGTACCTTTAATTGAATGAATGATGCATTTATATAGCAATTTATTGTGTATTGTTGTACACCCAAAGCGCTTTACAATCATGTGGGGGGGGGGTCTCTCCTCAACCACCAATCAAACATCCACTTGGATGATATTAATAAAAGTAACTTCATCATCATAATAATAATATAAAGAAGAATGTAACCGGTCTACATTAATTAGAAATGCCAAATCAGGGCTCTAGACTCATTCTTTCCACCGGTCGCTCTTTTGCGACTAACTTTCTCAGTTGGTCTCACAAGCTCATAATTTGGTCACAATTGTATTATTATTTATGCTTATGTTTTGTTACAACATGGGATAAATCAATGCATGCTGATGCACTTGTATCATAGTTTATAGTTATATGCTAACAAAAGTAATTTTTCGTCTTTAGTATTATTTGTATTTTGTGAAGGGGATTCCTCTTTTGCTATATTATAAACCGGACTTCAGATGCTGTTGCTATCTTTAGTCATGTTTTACATTATCAAGAAAATATAATTGTCCATTTTACTTACATTCACCTTTCACTTTTTACGACTAAAACAAAATATTGATTCTTTGTTGTTCTTAATTTAAAAGCACTACAGCAATAAAACAGCAGGCTACAATGACAAAGCTTACATCATTTATTAACAAAAACGAATAAGGCACATGCAGTATTATATACGGACTAATAAATAGAGATCGACCGATATATTGGTTTACCGATATTTTTCCCGATATTTAAGCATTTTACCATTATCGGTTTAAAAAAAAATACTTTTTTTTTTTTGTCACACAATTATACAGAGTATAACTAGCAGTGAAATGTGTTCTCTGTATTTGACCCATCCAAGTACACACACACACACACACACTCACACACACACCTGGAGCAGTGGACACACACTCACACACACACACACACCTGGAGCAGTGGACACACACCCACACACATACACACACACACCTGGAGCAGTGGACACACACACACACACACACACACACACACCTGGAGCAGTGGACACACACACACACACACACACACACACACACACACTTGGAGCAGTGGACACACACACACACACACACTTGGAGCAGTGGACACACACACACACACACACACCTGGAGCAGTGGACACACTCCCACACACACACACACACACACACCTGGAGCAGTGGACACCCACACACACACACACACACACACACCTGGAGCAGTGGACACACACACACACACACCTGGAGCAGTGGACACACACACACACACACACGCACACTTGGAGCAGTGAACACACACACCTGGAGCAGTGGACACTGTTCACTCAGGAGAAGCTCCAGCACGACCACCGCATGTAACTTTATACAAGATTCACTCGTTTGAAACACGCTAAATTATATTAACATTTACTATAGAACCATTATTTCACCAATAAACATCTAAATAAATACATCTCTATCGAAATGTATTAATTATTATCTCCGCAAGCGATCGCAGTTTGAGTATAGTTCTGTGTAAATAGATAAACCGCGCTGTCAGCAGTTTTCATAATTTATGACAAAAACATTTTAATAATTCTGATAAAACATGCCAGTTAAGAAATGCAATAAAATACGATGTTTTGTTTATTATAGCTTATTTCAATATTCCAGAGAATATTATTTAGTGAATTAATAGTATCCAGTGAATTATTCTTCACTCTTTAGTCTATTAAACAGCGTTTAAACCTAAAACTGTAGTTTAAAATGAAGTAGATTTGACTTCTGTCCTTTATTTTCTCCATTTGAAAACATTAGACATTATTTTGCTTATTGTTAATATCAGTGTTGCTGATGATGCTTTTTATAAATAAAATGTGTTTATTGTTGTAATTTGAAGATTAAATTTCACATGAGAATTTTAATCTTCAACAGTTTTTTGTTGTTGTTTAGATGACTGAAAGAGAAGAATGGACTTACTTCACTTACTTTATAACATTGAATAAATATCGGTTCTGCATATCGGTTATCGGGTACATAAACGTACAAATAATCGGTATCGGGAATATCGGTCGATCACTACTAATAAATTACAGAAAGTTTAGCAAACACTGAGGGATAAAAATAAATGAATGCAAGAAAGCCTTAACGTGAGGTAAACCGCAAAGATAAGCTTTTTAAAATGAAATAAAAAAGAAAAGCAGAACTGGCTGTCGGTGACCGTGTTTGTATTTTGTCCATGTTCACCTTATGTGGTTTTAATAAACTGACTTTTACTTTACTTTAGCCTGAGAACCATATCCTCCGTCCGCTATCATTTCCTCAATATTCACATTGTTTTGCTGACCCGGCGAGTATAAACCGGCTCTTCACCCGAACCAAGCGTGTGTCTTTACGTGATCAGTGCGGTGACTCCTGCTGCAATGAGTCGTATCGTTACACCCCTAATTAAAACATGGAAGAAATTAAGTATTGTGTGTTCTTTTAAACAAAAGTTGTAGATGTTTTAGTATTATGTATAATCTACAGCACCACAGTAATATATTTCTGACCGTTTCTTTAAGCTAAACCAAACTTATATTTTGACTAGTTGCCACCATGAGGACCTTTTAAGTTTCCGTTGCCTATGTATAAGATATAACAATAGTTTTATTCAAATGAAACGGTCTAATGCTCATGAAGTGACTCTCGGAGCAGTTCTGGAGATGTTGTTTATGTATTTAGTGAAACAGCAGATGCTGAAACACCGCGAGCGTCGAGCACTTCAGTGTAGTAAACGAAACCGCGCTTCTGCACCATTCATTAACACAGAGACACACAAAACATGCAGGATTCATATTTAAATAGTATTTTTGTGGCTTAATATTTACAGATATCAGTCCATATCATGAATCCATTTAAGTGTACTGAACTACTTTTAGTTAATTAAACTGACAAATTCCGTAAGTATTCATGTTTTACAATAAATTCAATTTTGGAGTCTGCGTTTTCCGCATCGCGGGAATCATAAATAGATCATTTTGATGTGTTTTGCAACTTCAGTGTAGTGGATTGTGACTCATTGCAATCTTTTGAAAATGGGCGATACGATAATCATAAAAATACTTAATATCGGCTCCGATAATCGGTTGGGTCAATAATCGGTCGACTATTCGATTTCTAAAAAACGGCGACTTAATTTTGCTCGTGTCGACGAACGGGAAAAATACCGGAAGTGGTGCATTTAATGGACGATAATCCATAAAACGCAATATTAGACTGTTTTCCAAGGCTGCATTATATATTAAACCCATTTAAAATCATAAGCGTAATTGGGAATATTAAAAAATATATAAATATTGTATTTATTGCTTTAAAGGATTTTATAGAAATTTGTATTTTATTTGGTTTAATAAAATATTCGTAAGTAAAATTGTTGATTTTTTGGGTGGGAAATTAATTGTTTAGATTAATCGAGTAATCGATAAATTAGTCGATAGATTAATCGAAATAAAAATAGTCGTTAGTGGCAGCCCTAATTTCAGCCCTAAAACCAGAATTTTGCACTCAACTTTCCACTCGATCCATAGAATTGCTTTCATTAATCCCTATCTGTCTCTTATGGACTAATTATACATTATCAATATTTAATGGCCTTTAATTTTGGATGCTTTGCCTTAAAGAGCTCTGAAGTTTACACTCCTTTCTCTCACTTCAAATAATTGCAATTTAATTTGCTAATAAAGTCATTTATTCTTGTGCATCTGTTGTTATTGGTCTGTTTATATTCTTGATCGTTATTAAATTGTCAGATTATAAGAAACTGTACTTGAACGCATCTTTTCTTTTCTTTTAATAGGTCTTGACAATATCTTGGAAGTGTTTCTTGAAACACAAGTTCTGGAGGAAATCAGGCTTTTAAAAGGTATGTTTCTCTGAGATTATTTTCCATTAGTTCAGAAATGAACACAAAGGCATTACGTTTACTGTAACTGCAGGCAGTAAATGGAAATGTGTGTGAGGAAGCTCATTAGAAAACAAAGTGCCTCAAAAAAACTCAATTGAAACTAGGGGTGTAAATCGGATGGTTCGTCACGATACGATATCGATTCTCGTACCCAGCGATACGATATTTGCCGATTCCTCAAAATATTCTACGATTCAATTCGATACAGGAGTATATCGATCGATATATCGATATTATCATTTTATATACCTATTTTAAACAACCATCTACATTTTTATTAACTCACAAATGCAACCAAAATATATAACATGAACATAAATCTAGGGCTGTGACGATAACCGCATTACCGCATTACCGCGGTAATGAGATGCCGACCGCGGTGTTGAGGTCATCACCGCCATCACCGCACTGTTTTTTGCGGGACCCGACCAGATTTCTTGCAATGCGGGAATAAAACACGGCAGCGGTCGGTAACTCTGGTGTAATTTGAACGGGAGTGGGCGGTCTAACAATATCCCGTTCCCGACATCCTTTCAGAACAACATATCTGTGTGTTTTTACTCCCTCTTATCGCTCACGCGCTGCACGCACGCACCAGTGCTTCTGTGTCATGTGTTTTATTGCGCACAGTGCGCAGCATGTGCATAACGGCACCCTGACAGAACAAGCGGGCTGTCGATGAGCAGGCCGGCGCGTGCATATAGGCGAACAAGGCAGTCGCCTCGGCAGCAACACAGTCAGGGGGGCAAAGGGACAGATATTTGTAGTTTATCTTTTGGGCATTCGTTATCACCGCTTAGTTATTCTACATCTAAATAAAATTTGCTTCATAGTAATGCCGCTCCCGCACCGCCCCCCAACTGCGCGTCATCAATAGGCTGCAAAACATATACATTCATAAATATCATCAAAACGAAAACTATCCATACATGAATTCCTTTTGCTGCTGGTGCTGTCTGATGAGTTTTAAAGCCAGACATGTGCTTCTGAACGGTAAGATTATAGCCTAATGTATGTATTATTTTATCATATAGTGTTTAATTTGTCATTTGCAGCAACCCAGAGTTTGCATGTGCATTGAGTGCAGCAGATATTTTGCCTTCTCTTCTGGCGGGAGCAGTTCCCAGTGCGACTGGCTTATTTCGTTTTTTTTTTGTCAAATACAGGTTTGTTTCATTTAATATATAAAACAGTAAACGATTTTATGCAAAGCAAACCAAGTCACCTAAACGAGCCGCATCGTTTTTTTTTGCGACTATGAAATGTTTATTTTTACTTCTAAAATGCTTGTTAAACGAATTTAAATATAAGAAAGGTTGTATACATGTTTAAACGGTGAAATATGTTGTGTTAAGAACTGTATTTGAGAAAAATAAAGGCATTAAGACAAGAAAAAAAGAAAGAAAGAAGAATAGAAAAACAAGGAAACAATGACAAGGTAAAACAAAACGAAACCAACAGCAACTAAATAAAATAATGAAATTAATAATTTTCTAATCAGCATGCTTTAATTTAGTGTCACTAGTGGTTTGCGTCAATAAGCTTAAATTAAAATGTGTTTGGTCTGTGCTCTGGAAGTGTTCTGTTAATTCTGCTAAACTTGAATTACTACAACTCAAATTAAAACCGAAACTAACCTGCAGCCTTTAGGGTAGAAAACTTAACAAAATAAAAATTACACTAAAATTAACCAAATTATACAAAAATAAAAACGAAACTTAAATTTTTAGCGAAAATTGAAAGCAAAAAAAATAAAAAATACGAATTTAAAAATGCAAAACTACAATAACCCTGACACAAACGTATTTGACTGGAGGAAGAGGATCCGCCAGATGAGATGATCGGAGTTCAGAGATGCCGATCCGGACCGGGTTTGTTCAGATTAAGCCCTGACTATGAATAGCTGTGCGCACCAGCTGTTTAGCGCTGTTCACCGAGGATTTCTCCCAAATCTACCCGTGGTCACTTCAGTCTTGTACACTTAATCTGCGTTTGCAGCTTTAGTGGTTATTTATTATTCATTTTACATTACAATAGGGGAAAAAATAATAATCAAAACATGCCCGTGTTTGCTTTTATTTAAATGTAGTTGTGTGTCAATAAACAAATTATCCAATCTTTAAAATCGTATTTGAGTGAAGTGGGGGCGGCACGGCAGGGTTTTTTCCTAGAGCCCCGTCGATGAGTGACAGAGCAGAATAAGGATGGAGAAAAAGGTGGTCCTTGAAGGATGTTCAACTCTGACTGCAAAATGGTCAGAAACCCACGTCAGGCCAGTCTGACTCGGGACATTCTTCTCAGGGAAGTTAAATTGTTTGGTTTCATGAAAAAGAGATTTAATTTTACAATGTCTAAGCCAACGGTTTTGTTCATATTTTACATATAAATTTAAATGACAGATGTCTTTTTTTTCTCTCTGCGACACTTTTCCGTGTTGACACCAAAAGGTTAAACAAATTTAGTATTTTGACAAGACGAATAAAAACAACAAATATGCTATTTTTACATTTTTTACAAACTGGCCTACATTATTATATATTTTTTTTCTCTCTGCGACACATTATTATGTTGACAACAAAAATGTAAAACTAATTTGATTCTGGACAAGACGAATAAAATAAATAGCCTAAAATAAAATAAATTTTGTGCAGACTACATTTTTATTTGTTATCTCTCTCTCGTTCAGTAGAGGAAATGTAATTGTGAGATTCTGGAAACGAGATATATTTCGTGGGAACGGTCGGGAAGAAGAAAAAGCCTCTTTTATGTTGCAATTTAAAAATATTGTTATCATAAATGTAGCCTAACGAATCGTCAAATAATATTAATTACATCCTAATTTGCTGTTACAACCTATCCGTTTCAACAAACACAGTTTTCAACAAGTTGCGCTTGGACAAGTGTGTTTATATCCACGGACTCTTACCCGAAAAACAATGTGTAAAGAAATATGAATCGAAGTTCAGCACAAATCACCAGAACAAAGCACGGGGCATGTTAAGCTTGCTTGTTGTTTCTGCAGCTTGCTCAGGTTGTTATTCTTTTAATAATTTGTTGTACAAAGAATGGGTTACAAACGATGACAAAGACTGTTCCATAATTCCTATTAAACTCAGAAGATATTGAAAAAAAAACAAAGTTATGGAGATTAATATTATTTTGTTGTTATTGTTAATTTAATTGGCTGTTTTAAGAATAAATAAGAAGACTTTATTATTAATTTCCATGTTCATTTACAAGCTTACAAGCTGCATGCGTTCTTGATCAAGTCATTCAGGGCTCTACTCATTCTTCCCACTGGTCGCAACTTTGTCAGTTTTTTTTTTTTAGACAACATTATGATAAGTTAATCAGCATGCATTGATTAATCTAGTGCTATATGGTAACGAAAGTGTTCAACTTTCAACCCGTTCTTTTTCATCAGTGTTATTTGTGTCGCCTTCTCTGGTTTAAGAAGCAGTCTTTTACTTTAGTTTGAAAACCAAATCCTCCGTTGCTCAGTCTGCTGCGTGCACCTTCGCGCTCGTGCTGGCTCTACCCATGAAGCGCTCGCGCTGAAAGTGCATCTCTTCAGGTGATCAGTGAAATCTGACTCCTGCTACAATGTGCTGTGTCTCTGCAGCGTGCAGAAGCAGACGCGTTGGAGCAGCAGACCATGCATTTGCACAAGTGCGACCACGTCAATTTTTTTTACTGGGGGGGGTCGTGCAATTAACCGCCAAACCGCGATATTTGTTAATGCTTCACCGCGGTAATACAAAATCCAATACCGTCACAGCCCTACATAAATCTAAAAATGCTAATATGGGCTCAGTGTTAAAAATATTTTCTACAGATAATGAAATTACAAGCAATAGCAGAAAATAAATACAATAGAAAACACAAGTTCAATAAACAGTGCTTTTCAGCTCAGTCTAAAATGCTTGTTCAGGTATGTTACAGAAATGTAATTATCAAATGTAAAATAACTGCAGTCTTCACTGTATACATTTAATAGCCTGTACATTAATACTTTTTGATGTTACAAAGGTTATTTAGTCAGGAGCAGTGAGCACTTGTATTTTTCTTTGACAGCATTATATTTATTATTAGTTTTCTTTCACTTTAAGAATGAAAGCACAGCTTTAATAAACTGATTCAGATGTGTGTGCGCGTGTGCGTGCGTGCGTTTCAGATGTGTGTGCATGTACTTCAGATGTGTGCGTGCGTGCGCTTCAGATGTGTGTGCGCATGCTTCAGATGTGTGCGTGTGTGCGCTTCAGATGTGTGTGTGCGTGTACTTCAGATGTGTGTGTGCGCGCGCTTCAGATGTGTTTGCGTGTGCTTCAGATGTGTGCGTTCGTGAGCTTCAGATGTGTGCGTGCGCTTCAGATGTGTGCGTGCATAGACGGACATTATATGATAATGTGGACAGTGCCAAAATAAAGTGCCTTTATACAAATATCGATATTTTACGCGTGGCATCGATGCATCGTATCGTCATACATTGAATCGATATATCGATGAATCGTTACACCCCTAATTAAAACCACATCATTCACTCTGCCATTACAGTTGAAAAGGAAACATGTTTTATGCTTTAATATTAAGTTGTGAACCACAATCGTGTCTTTTTTCATGTCCAATTTTTGTGTAAGTGACCTGCCGATACAGATTTTTGTCGATTCCGATTTTCTTTGAAGAACTACAGTTGACAGCATCTACAAGCAAAAATCTATGCAAATTTCAACAAAAATTATTTACATAGTATAATTATTAAACATTACAATACCCCCCCCCCCCCCCCCATCTGAACTAATTTACAGATTTTCTCTCACTTAAAGCAACTCGTTTTAAGTAGGGATGGGTACCGAAACCCGGTATTTAATCGGTCTCGGGGCTAAATTATAAAAGCCCGGAGTATCGATAAGCTCTGACGTTAACGGTTCTGCTATCGGTACTGGAAAAATTAAGAAAACACGAGAATTTTTTTGGGAGAAAATTGTCAATATTTTGTCTTAAAGTGACAGACTGCTTCATCAATGTTAATCAAAGAGAAAATCACCCACAGCTCTTATTTTAAATAATTTTATAGCTTTAATAAGCATTAATCTATCAATATATATATAGTGAAAACTATGCAGTGTTCATTTACATTTGATCACTTTTAGCTATTACTTACCTTGAACATTAATGTTAGTAGACATTCATGGAAAAATGAAATTTTTTAGTTTTTTTGTTTTTTGTTTTTCATTTCATGTGTACATTTGTTTTATGGTATGACAAATGGTATATTTGTCAGTTTTTTTTTACTTTGTTTCTTTGTTCATGTTCTTACTCTATCTTATCATATGTATATAAAACACAAAAAATGCCTGCACACTGGTGCATTTACAAATTTATGTTTTATATTTATTTAATGAAATATTTATTTAACATTTCAGAATATAAAGCAATGTTAATTAAGCTGCTAATCTATCTATCTATGCTAATTTATCATATAAATATATATTTCATACATATGTGTATGTATGAATGAATAACAAAAAGTACCGATAAGAATACTGTTAAAGTACCGGATCGATAAGCAGTATCGATAAGAGTAGTAATACCGTTAAAACCTTAACGATACCCATCCCTAGTTTTAAGTTAACTATTTCTTCCTCTTTCCAGTCCCAACGCTCTTTATTGTTTGAGTTGTTTATGTAACAAAAAAGTTGTAATTTCCCACTGTCATTTCTTTCCTCTAACCTTATTACATGTCATCTTTCACATTAAATTCTTACTGTTTCAATTAATTCAGTTAGCAGTATAATAAACTGTAAAGTTGTTACCATTCAAATTTAATTATTATTAACAAACTCTCTTTCCACTGCTGAGGAAACAGAAGCTGCATCTGAAGTGGTGTTAGATGCATTTACACCATAAATTATTTTATAAGATTGATGTTTTACATATTTTTTTAAACATACAAATATTGCAAAATGTAATGATTCAACCGATTCATTCAAACGGCTGATTCGTTCAGAAACGAGTCAATGAATCATCAGTTCTGCTGTGGCTTTGATCGCAACTATTTTCGTTGCCGAAATTTAGCAAAAACTGTCAATATTTTGTCACTTAATTTTAACCTTGTTTATTGAAATACTACTGTATAAAATCAGTGTCACATTGCAATTGTGCTGATATTGTTATTCGGGGAAACATCATGGCCGTCTAATGTTGCTTACCTAAATCATATTTTGTAAATATCTTTTATTTTTCTACCGCAGTATGCATCTATACATTTCTGAGAGTTACTTTGTATGCGTTGTCTCTCTCATAAACACAGACAGACACACACTCAGGCTGTGCAAGCCTCATCTGCCACGACATAAATACATTATCAATCGACGTTTATGCTGAATGCCATTAAAATTATTATCATTCATGCGTTTACACCAGACGCGAATGAAGTGAATAAATTGCGTTATTCGCGCATAGTTGGACGTTTGAACATTTTGAGTTTACTCGCTTCATTCGCGCGTGAAATTTGCTTCATTCGCGCGTGAAATTCACTACACAACAGACGTGAATTCGTGTCATGGGAGGGGCTTCTGCAGGCAGCTCCAGTGTCGTTGTTAAATTTATTCCTGTTTTTGTAAAAGTGCGAAGTAGTATTGTATTGTACATACAACCACAATTACTTTGTCCTTCATTGTTGTTTGGGATTTTCTGCCTCCGCTCGTAATCACGTCACTGCTAGAGCAAGCTCCTGATTGGTTAACACAGCGCAAATATCCGCCAAAGATCAGATTTTTCAACTTGTGCTATTCGCACAAATGGCGTGTCAAACGCTCAATTCGCGCCGCAGGATTGTCTATCGCGTCTTTGCATTGACTTAACATGTAAATCATTCGCGCGTAATGCTTCATTCGTGTCTGGTGGGAACGCACCTTTACGCGAAAAGATGTGTTTACTCGCGACTCTGATATCTACTGTGAGTGTACGCATGGCTGTGACGTCTCTGCCTGTGCCGCTGGCCATAAAAGCATTTTGGAGGACTATCCAATACAGAAAGCTAAAACATGATTTTGGTAATCACCAATGCTGTTAGAGCAGCAGTGGCACAAACCTTACATCATTTGTTAAAAACCTTACATAAATGTGTTTTAATAAATTTGTTAAGCATTGTATTTGTAAATATAGTTTAAATTAGGACTGAATGGTTTTAGAAAATAATCTAATTTACCAATATTACGATTTAATAAGCAATTTTTTTTTTTTAAAGCTCTTCATATTCATTATTAATCAAAGACATACAATAAATAAATGTAAAGTGTGCAGTGTTGGGCACGTTACTTAAAAAAGGTAATTAGTTATATTATTAGTTACTTCTCACAAATACTAACCAAGTTACATCGTTATAAAATAAACTAATTACCAGGGAAAGTAACTATTGTTACTTTCTAAAACTTACTTTCTTGTTACTAAAAAGGTCAAAATATGTCAAATAACTTGGATGACCCAATATCATCCATATTGGGATATATTAAATAAATGAAATGGTCACCAAATAGAATAAATTATTATTATAAAACGTTACACTAATCTACACTATTTTAATGTTTCTGTGGGACAATGTGAGAGACACATCAAATTCAATTGATTATTTCAGTCAAACATTATAATATGATAGTATGATAATTTATCATTATATGATGATAGAACTTTAGAATAACCATGTATGAATGCATATTTGTCATGTTGTCTGAACGTAGGACTGGTGGTGGTGCTTAAGATATTGTTTGTCATTTAGTGTTTCTATAAAAAAGGGGGAAAAAAACCTACAAATAATACTGATAACATACCGCGAATTCTACTATTAATAACCATATAAAACGCACTAAGTATTATAGAGCATGAATATTAATCAGGTCGTCTGCATTCGCTCGAACTGATTCGCTGAAATCAAAACAGGGGCGATGATAGGTGAGCACCGGCCAATGAGATTGCCGTTTGCGCATTAGCTCCGCCCACTACAGGAGAACCCGGCAACCCGGATATCGTTTACGTGTAGCTCGTCAATTCAGCATGTTATGAAAGACACGAAAACACCCGCGGCAAACTGCGGACTTGGCAACATAGCAGCGTGCCAACATGATGCTTTCTCTGAAGACCGCTTAGATGTGTTTGACTTGATGCAGCGCAGCTAGACCGATCGCTGTGTGTCATCAAAGTACCGCGAGAGCTATAAGAGAGCGGACGTATCCTTATGCTTTCTCTCGCCGTACTTGGATGTCATACAATCGTAATACATTGCTCTTTAAATTTAAATGATAATAAAGACTCGGTGTGAGAGGAATGAGATACATTTTGAGATGCATTTTGTCCATAGAAATACGTTATTTAGAGCTGTAATTTGAGCAACTGGCTGAAGTTGGACGTGCACTGTGGGCAGACCCGACTAATCGATAATGAGAATCGTTGTCGATGATTTTCATAATCGATGATAATTGATTTTATCGATTAGTTGTTGCAGCCCTAGTACTCGCCACCTTGTCATCCAAGATGTTAATCTTTTCTGAGGAAAGCTGTTCAGGATTTCTCTCCATATAATGGACTTCTATGGTGGCTGTGAGTTTGAACTTCCAAAATGCAGCATCAAAGGACTCCAAACAATCCCAAGAAGGGTCTTATCTAGCAAAACGATAGGTTATATATTTTTTAAACAAATGACAATTGATATACTTTTTAACCTCAAATGCTCGGCTTGTCTAGCTCGGTGTATTCAGGTTCATGACAGTTTCGGGTATGTCAAAATCAACTCAAAATCGGCGTCATAGAAGTCCACTATGGAGAGAAATCCTCTGAAAACATAATTTCTTACGACTGAAGGAAGACATGAACATCTTGGATGACATTGGCGTGAGTACATTATCTGTACATTTTTGTTTTGGAAGTGAGCTACTCATTTAATAGGCTATTTATTTGAAAACTTGTTTACATTTTTAATCCGAAATACAACATGCTCTTGATTGTTGTTTGATTCTTTAAGTCAAGTCACCTTTATATAGCGCTTTTACCAATACAGATTGTGTCAAAGCAGCTTTAAACTACCAATTAGGAAAGTGGTGTCAGTAATGCAAAAGTACAATTATCAGTTAAAGTCCATTCATTGAATTCACTGATTATCATCATCCAGCTCAGTTTAAATGGTATCTGTGCAATCAAGTCAGCCATATCGCTGGAAATTAAGTTTCCCCAACTGAGGTGACCGAATGGAGAAAACCCCTTGAGAGAAACCGGGCTCAGTCACACGAACCAGCAGGACTCATCTGGTCCCTTTGGTCTTCTCCCGATGGCCGTCTTTATTGTTTGGTCACACTTTACATCAGTCGTGGTATTGAAGGTGAAGAGAGAGAGTGCTGGACATTGACCCCCCCTACAATCCCTGCCGGACCGAGACTCGAACTCACAACCTTTGGATTACGAGTCCGACTCTCTAACAGATAACCAAAAAGATTAGAGCAAGCTAGTGTTAGATGCCTTTTGCTTTTGATAATTGTATAATAAATAAAAAATGACAGACTAGAAAAGCTAACGTTAGCTTTTTTTATATATATATATATATATATATATAAATTAATATAGTGTCAAATAAAGCACTGAATTTTCGGCAGCCGGAATGTGTTTTTAGCCGATGCCGCAACATTCCAGGTACTCTCTCACACAAAGCTGCCACTTAATGAGCTAACATGAACTAAAGAGTATATTTTTTTACAAAGATTAATAACTTTTTTTAGCAGTCCGCTCAAATAGCTATTGCGTGCCGAAAGAAAGGTCTATGTAAAGTTAGTATACTTGTTTCTGTTTGCAGCGGTAGAGCTCTCAATTCCAGTCCTCGCGCCCCTACATATTTTGTGTTCACTGTCTCTCTTATCTGCTCTCGGCTATGTTCTGCTCACATGCGCTGAAAACACATGTTTACGTGATGTTTCTTTATAATCAGAATCATTAGAAGTGCTCCATGAATGAACTGTGTTCCGATTGATTTATGCTCCCTAACAGAGCATGTCGATCATTGCTCCCTACTCCCTGAGCAGGGGAAAGCCGCTGAAGTGAATTACTTCACTTCAGGATAACATTCATTCATGGATTTGCGTTTTCCTTTAGCGCACACACACACACACACACACACACACACACACACACTCTTTAAGTGCGTGTGACGGACGAGTGTGACATGAGGACATAAACACATACCTCTGTAAATATATACAATTTAAATTCACGTCTCGCAGAGTTCACTTCATGAGCATGTCACCGTGGAATACGTTCGCTTCGATTTGACTGGAAATGGAGGAATATCGTGTGATGTCCATATTATATAACTTCGCAGGGCACTTGCGTTCGATCAAAATAAAAGAACAAACGTCTGTTTTCTTTTGAAGACAGTGCAGCAGAAATAAGAGTAACATACGAAATGTGCAGCAGAATGGGGCGCGAGGACTGGAATTGAGAACCGTAACACTACTTCTACATTTATGAAAACTTATTTTTTAAGGAATGATCACACAATGTTTCCAACATGTTTTAAAATATATTGGTCTTTATAATTCTTTTGTTTGCACTTTAAAAAAGTCTGTGTAAAGATAAATTAAATTATGTTGTATGCTTCGTTGTAGGTCTGAAACCAGATTCCTCGAGTACAACACAGAATTTCTGAGGAAAAATAAAACAAAAAATTTAATTTGGCCAGGAAAATTGTTCCTCGAAAAAAACAAATAACAATAAAACATTTGTCTAGGTGAGAGAAAATAGGGATGCACTACTTTATTTTCGGCAGCCGGAAATCCCTGTTTGCAGGACTATGCCGCACCGCACCCCAGTTATTTGGATAATTAGTCAAAAACAACAACAGTTACTGTTTGCTTCTGTTGCAGCCGTCAGAACTGACTGCGCCGTGTGATACTCCGCTCTAAATAATACATTGATATTTAATATTAATATATTTTCTGTCCAATTTTCTTTCAATAAAAGCTCATGTCACCGGAAAACCAGAGTCCGCTCAAATAACGTGCCGACAAGAAAGGTTATTAAAGTTAGTATACTTGTTTCTGTTGCAGTAGAGCTGCAGTGCTGTGTTCACTGATTCTCTCGGTGTCGTCACATGCGCTGAAAACACATTTTACGAGTTTCTTTACACAGAATTATTTCTATTCATTTCCCAGTTTACGCAATTATGAGCATTATGCGAATCTCTGATGAATGGATGACAGAGACGTGCGTTTTCCTTTAGCGCACACACACACACACACACACACACACACACACACACACACACACACACACTCTGAGTGCGTGTGATTCAATAGGACATAAAACACAAACACATCTCCAAATGCTCTGAATCACTATGAGCATGTCACCGTTTCATTTGAGTAAAACTATCCTCATATTATATAACGGCAACCCATCAAAATAAAAGTCTGTTTTCTTTTGAAGACAGTGCAGCAGAAATATTTGTTCAGCAGAATGTACATAACACTACTACTTCTACATTTATGAAAACTTGTTTTTTAAGGAATGATCACACAATGTTTCCAACATGTTTTAATTTTAATTGTAAAGTCCCTTTGTTTGCAAAAAAAGTTTAAAGATAAATTAAATTATGTTGTATGCCTTCATTTGATAACCAGATACACAACACAGAATTTCTGAGGAAAAATAAAACATTTAATTTGGCCATTTAAAAAAACAAATAACAATAAAACATTAGGTGAGAGAAAATAAAACATTACTTTATAAAAACAGTCCCTGTTTGCAGGACTATACATTATTTGGATAATTAGTCAAAAACAACAACAGTTATGTTTGCTTCTGTTGCATAGAACTGAATACAAATAATACATTGATATTTAATATTAATATATTTTCTGTCCAATTTTCTTTCAATAAAAGTGTGGTTATTTTATTGGCTTGTGTTGTTAAATTCTGTGTCGTTAAAATTGAGTTGAATTAAAAGTCTTACAAAATGACTTTATAGTATTTAGTAAAATAAATAATTATTACAAAGAATTTTCGGTTTTGGTTTTTGACCAAGCACATCCAGAATGCTCTGTTTCGGCCCATAATTTTCATCTCGGTGCATCCCTACCATTTACTGTAACTACATACAGAGCACTGTGTTTGCAACCACATGCTCCTTTAAACTATTATACACACACACACACACACACACACACCAGTATGCAGAGAGACATTTAGAGGGTTTATTCTCCAAATAACTTTAAATTCATGTTGCTGAGAAATGTGTTAATGTTATGTGAATGGACTCTTGTTTTTGGTCCTGTCCACTAATGTTTGCCTTTCACTAAAGCCGCAATTCTTCTAGAAGACAGTAAAGGCATGTGTCATGCTTAGGGTTGGGTATCGTTTGAATTTTATCGATTCCGATTCTGCTTATCAATTCCGATTCTTTTCGATTCCCAGTTTCGATTCCAATCTGATTTATCCCGTGTCTCTTTTTAGCAAACCATTGCACGAGAGTCTATATTTTAGTATGCATTTGAGAGACATTCTGAAATGTAATGCATTCATACATGTGTATCCCCCCCCGGGTCCGCACCATCACACCGAGCAGGTCTCGAACCCGGGATGCCGGCGCTCTACCAAGGAGGCTAAAGGCTACAGTCTCTAGCGTCAGTCGCTAGAGCGCCTCTTTTTGAGGTCAGGGGAGTGAGGTTTACACACAGCCCTTACTGGCATACATCCGATACACATGCATGCACAGTTTGCAGCTTTAATCGCCTTTTTTGGTAATTTCATGACTTAACTGACGACAGACAGAGTGTGCAGTTTCTTGTGCGCTTATTTATGATGACGCGATCAGGGCGTGCGCCGTGAGCACAGTGACGGCTGACAGGACAGGAAAGTTTGTTTTACTGACATATAGCCTAACAGCATCTCATTGTTCTACTGAAGCTCATTTGGCTGGTGTACCTTTTCCGCGCTCATTTGACTCGCGCCTGGTGCCGAGGCAAAGCTGCAGTGCGCGTCTGAAAAGTCTCGTTTGATGGGGATGCAAAAAAATACACCGGTTCCGCATCTTAATAAAGGCTTTTCTTGTCAAGAAAAAGGGGACAAAAACTGCAGTTTTGAGCAGGGTGGCCAAGCTTAGATCAGTGGTGGCACTGCTGTATGGATGAACAAAGTGATCACAACATTGTGATCGCACACCTCAAAGGTTGATGAATGAAACCGGCAAATCATTTTAATTTAGGAATAGAATCACGGTGTTTGAATCATGTTCGCGATCTTTAACGATATATTAAATTAATGTCATTTTGGTGGTAACACCTCTCTTGCGACATGTTTAGCTATCACAGATATTATACTTCTTCACAGATATTAGCCGTCTGATCGCAAATGCAGGCAAACTTTGGAGGCTTAGATTAGCGAGCAAGGTCCTGGCAGATCGTTAGATCACACCGGTCCTCACAGATGAAGAAAAAAAAGCGCATAGGAATCGATAGGTGGAATCGAAATTTTTATTTGACAACAAGTATCCGATTCCTGACCTTAAGTATCCGATTCTGGAATCGGAATCGATTTTCAATTCCCAACCCTAGTCATGCTTGAGCTTTAGTTAGAATCAAAGGTGGAAGTTAAGTTGCACAATGTTTAGGTTTTTTATTTTTATTTATATCTTAGTTTTAGGTTGTACTGTGTTTACCTTATTTGTATTTGCATTTTTAATGTAATAATATGGCAATTAAATGCACTAAATGGGTTTAGTTTTCAGTTATTAATATATGCTATTTTAGCAATAAAAAACTGAATTTTTCGAAAAAGGAAACCAATTAGTTGTTCATTTTAAGAGACTTGTCTTATTTTGTCTTGTATATTTAGTATTGCTCTTTAAAAATAAAAAGCAGTTATTATCCGATGAATTGGTGGAATTTTCGGTAGAATACTCGATTACTAAAATATTCGATAGCTACAGCCCTAATCTCTAACCAGTCTGCCCATTCTCCTCTGACCTCTGACATCAACAAGGCATTTTCATCCACACAACTGCCGCTCACTGGATATTTTCTCTTTTTCGGACCATTCTCTGTAAACCAACCCTAGAGATAGTTGTGTGTGAAAATCCCAGTAGATCAGCACAGGGGCGTAGCCACGGGTGTGCCAGGGTGTGCCGGTGCCAAATACTCACACCTAAAAACAGACAGAATTATAATTTTTTTAATCAATAAACATGCGACAAAGGAGGGGCATTCCACCCCCGAGAAAGACCAAAGCACCGCCATTCAAAGTGAAATAAATTAAAAACATTTTACTTATATCCCCTTTCTTCGTGACTTGATTAGCCGTTCTGACAGCATTTTATTTAAAAAACTGCTCGGCCAAGAAGGCCTTCCCCGACTAAACTTCAACAAAATTAATTAATATAATAACTTAGTCTAACCATCCTTTAATATATAGTATAGCTTCCGCGCCCACCACGTCTAAAGCTCTAGATGATTATGAATGTTGGGGGAAAGGCAAAATAAAACATTTTAATTATTCGTTAATAAACAATTTCTTCTCAGTGTGTCGGCTGAAAAGATAAAGTGAGAATGCGACGCTGATTAATAAAGAAATGCACCTTTTCATTCCGACTGTAATTAAAGTTTTAATTTTTTGTGTTCGTTCGTTTAATAAAGCCGGTTCATTGCTGTGATTTTCACAACAGGACGGCAGAAAGCGCATGTTTCTCTATGTATTGTTTCCTGTGTAGCCTATAAATAAAAGTATATATATATATATATATATATATATGAACTTGCTGTTGAATTTTGTATATTTGAAAGTTCAATAATAATATAAAAAAAACTTGGGACGGATTCATTACACCGCTTTGTTCCGGGACCTCACAATTTACAGTGTGCTTATATTTTTTATTTAATTAAAATTGTAAATTATTTTCTAAAAAAATAAAATGTAATAACATAATTGGCAAAGAGACCACGCCGTCTCGCCCTTTGAGCAGCTACACACCATTAAATGTTTCGTTGTTGGCGCTGAATGTAATGTATAAAAAATATTTTACTGCTTTCTCTGTGTCTTGCAAGTTCAAGATTGTTTATTGCACCAAAAGAATTTCAAAGACTTATATGTAGCCCCATGTACAGTTTAAGTCACCATTGAATGTGCAAAATGTTAATGATTTAAAAAAGGAGGGATTATTTAAAAGCATTTTGCATTTAGTACAGCCTATTTTTTACATAATAGATTTTTACTCATTATTTTCTTTGATAAAGTAAATGTGCTTTGCTCACTGTAAAGCGTTGTTTGAATAACCGTGGAACGTTTTAATTAGAAACTTATTATTTTTATTAAACCTGTGATCATCAGTTAAATAGGAGTTTAGTCATTAAAATGTGACATAAATTGTACTTGCCTAAAAGGGGTTTATGATGTGTGTAGTTAATGACTAGGCTAATGAGCGTGTTTGAGAGCGCAGTTAAAGAGCTTTGTAGGTTATACTGTAGATTTGAAACTCTTGACGAGAAAGCTTATGGAAAAAAAACAACAACAACAAAAATATAGCTCGCAGCGATAACCAGGGTCAAGAATTTCAAGTAAGACTTTTAGGGTCAGGCCAAAATGAGCATAGGAGTACTCTTTGAAAATGGACAAACACAGAAACACACACACACACACACACAAATAGAAATGAAATGGTTAAACTATCATATTAATAATCATTAAGTTTTAAATAACACACAGAATAGAATAACAGACACATATACACAAAAATGAAATGGTTAAACTAACATATTAATACCCAATAAGATGTATTTTTATTTATTTTTTTGTTCTAATAAATGTGGCACACCCAGTTTTTCTGATATGTCTCCTTTCTGCTTTAATTTGTGATTCAGACCAGCGACCATACGTTCATCACTTATATCCCCTTTCTTCCCCGCGTGCTCGGTTTAAACTTCAACAAGTCGTCTTCAAATCTAGTTGCAATGAACGTGTGTGTTGTGTAGCAATTGAACAGGTGTACCTAATAAAGTGGCCGGTGAGTGTATATTTTTTATGTCTGTAAGGCAAAGATATACACAGTTTCGCGCTCAAGTTCACAGAGACTGGGACAGCAGAAAGCGCACCCTATTTGCTCATTATTTTACAAAAGCGCAACGTTTTGTTATTGTGAGTGCACACAACTAAATGTAGAGTCTTTACAGATTTGAAAGACGTATTACTCGTATCTGTAAGACCAAAAATGAGGGAGTACACAAACACTACGTTTTAAATAATTATATGCGATGTAGTTCTAATACAGTATATGTGCTTTAATTATTTACATGCGTATGAAAGTTAAGAACGTGTGTCACACGGTAGCTCCGTTCACAGTAATTTAAAACGGTAGTTTAACAGAAACCATTATCAAACTCTATCTCTGCATGTTGTTGCGAGTTTGTGTTTATTATAACCCATCTATATTTAGTTAGTCAAGAGATGATTCATGAGCGTGCAAAACTTTCAGCGGCGAGTGAATTCAGAAAAACTAAGTTTCTGTTTGGCCATTGCGTTTAAGAAATCAACAGATATGTCAGTGATTGGCTACATTAGGGTTCGTACGGTCATGAAAAACCTGGAAAAGTCATGGAATTTTAAAACACAATTTCCAGGCCTGGAAAAGTTTTGGAAAAATGAATAAACAGAAAGTTTTGGAAAAGTCATGGAAATCTATTTGACAAATCTCTGATAATACAGTTTTATTCAGCGTGAATTTCAGATCTTTAATTTTCTACTCTTTCCCGCTTGTTTAAAATTATGGATATTCACACATTTCAACAGCCTTTTGAGGGAAGAGTATTCAACACAGAATATCAAATCGGCATTTGAAAACAATCTGCTGTTTTCTCTCTTTGACTTTCTCTTAAAACACGTATCCCCGTCTGCACAACTGGGTCTGGTCTTTCTCTGCTGAGTTGACATCGAATCGGGTCATGCATTGTCACTAAAATGTAGCCTATTATTTATTTGCCCTTTTTAAGCCCCCCCAAAGCGGTTTCTGCTGCACAATATGGCGTCCGTACCACCTTGTATTATTTGGTACCAAACAAGAGTTATTATACGCCCCAGTATCCTTGTCCAGCAGATTATCAGACTTACCTTCTCGAAATGTCTTTCTTTCTCTCTTCCCCATTACACAGCTGCTGTTCTAATTAAAATAGTTCACTACTTTTCGTTTCTTTAGAATAGAAATATGTTTGGAACTATGAAATATGTTTTTAAAGTATCTTTTGTATCAGACAGTTTTGGCTATTATGTTTGATCTGTATAAGAAAAATAAAATCTATATATAAAATACTTAAAAAAGCCACATGTTAGTTTAAACGTTTAACCTCTCACATAGCTGCTCTTGTCAGGATTGATTTCAAATAATAATTTATGGATTTCACTCGACTGATGTTATGAAGTGAGTTTGGAGTAAAAGCATGTTGTCAAATGTGGTATTTTCACATGCTTTCAGATGGAGCAGCATTTACTACACAGAGCTGTAGTTCACTGAGAAGCTACGCAAACCGCTGAACGATATCTTCAATTTCATTATTGCGTGATTAAATCGTCTGCGATTTTATAAACATGTTTTTTGCATAGCTTGGTCAGTGATTTACGGCTCAGTGTAGTAAATGCTGCTCCATCTAAATGCTGCTCCATCTGAAAGCATGTGATTGAGATTTACTACTGATCACTGAACTGGCTTCACTGACGAGATTTGCATGACAATCGTATTTGATTAATCATGCAGCCCTATAGTTTACAAAGTATATACCGCCTAGACCCACTGTCTTTCTAGACCTATAATCCAAAGTAAACGATAATCAGAGTTATACACACAAAGACACTTGCTGGTCATCACCTACTGGTGCAGTGTTGTAACTTGCAGAAAGCATCACTGAACAAATAACTATTTAAGCTGATTCGGATATTAAATTCCCTGAAATTAATCCAAATCCCCATCCACATCTGCTGGCCAATGTAATTGCTTCAGTTACCAGGGAGAACACATACTGAAAAACAGATACCATGAATGCACTGTTAAGCCACTTTGCACATTAATGTATACATGAGTAAATAAAAATGGTAATTGAATTACAATGCCATTTTTCCCCTGACCAGTGGGTATCAGTCTCGTCCAAACTTGGTGCCAGATCATAGTAAAGATCATGAAAACCAATTGGAGCCTTTACACAGACTGTGATGCGTTTCCAGTTATTAACATCATTAATCTAGAGAGTTTTATATATTAATAAATATGATATAGATCTATTAATAAATATAAAACGTTCCTAACACTGCACTTCGGTTTTTATCATATTGCAGAAAAACGCTCAGTTGACGTTGATATAAGACTATTTCTAATACGATGGCTGAAGGACTTTTTCTAACATGACGGCTGAAAGAATGATGGCAGATTTTACATATCTTCTGACCATAATCAATCTCTCAATATTTTTTTTTATAAAGTAATAGAAATGCTATCACCTTTTTTTAATTCTTGCTATTATTGCAAATCAAAATGCAGCAATTATACTTCTAGTTCTAGTTTTCCGTTCACCACTATAAAAGTTAACTATGATGATACACGGAGCAAGTTTTTGAGCAATTTTGCTGGTCAACTTTTTTTTAACCAATGTTGCATGGGCACTTTCCCACTGAGAATGGTTAACACATTTCTATACTTTGGTTGTGGGCCCTGAGTCTCACCTGGGTGCCCATTGACGGCAACATTACCCAAAGTTGCCTGGAAACTGCTCAAAATCTTGCCCCGTGCATCATCAGCCCTCCACTTCTGAAAACCCCAGACATTTGAAAAAGGTCAATTTTGGAGGAGGTCTGTTAGTTGTATGTTCTACTCTTGTTGGATGATCAACATGACAAATTCAAAACATCTGGTCCAGCCAATGTCACTAGACCAAAGGGTTCAAAGATACAACCAAAACAATATTCTCTTTGAGCTGGTGGTGACACTAGAGATCGATTACACTGGTCTAAGGATGCTTTTGATGGACTGTTTCCATGTTGCTTTGACAAAGTCACACTACCCAAAATGGACAGCTAGTTGGACTGTAAAACTGGTTGTAGTTTTTCTTTCTTCCAAGTTCCCTTTCTTGCACACAGTTGAATTTTGCCTCTTCTTTTGGATCCACAGATTGTAAGCCTGCAAGTGTGAGAAATTGGTCATTTGATGAAAATTGTCTTTTCTGCTGCTTAAGACGAGAAAAAGTGAAGGTAGTTTTTTTTTGTTCATTATACTTTCCCCCCTTTTCCTGATATATCAAGACACCTTGGAAGAACAAAGAATCTTTTTTTCTTTTTTACCTTAGGTTATCTGTTTTTCCTGTACTAGCTATACTATTGATTTAAGTCATTTGGATACAGTGCTTTCAGTGTTAATTTCATTTTCCATGGTTTTGGAATAAATCAAGTTGCATGTGCATCCCTTAAAAGTATGCAAAACGCACCCCTCCAACCTTCATTCTATTTGTATTTCCCCCCATGAACAGAAACATGTAGTTGCACTCAACAAACAAATTGTGGAAAGTGGAGGAAAACCTTTACTAGGTAAAGATCCTTCTAATATCAGCAGACTTGAGTGGCAATCAGAGGAATTCCTGAATGCAGTGTTGCACAGCAAAGGTGAGTATCCAGCACACACAGTCAGTCATTGTGTGAAAATGAATGGTCAGACATTGTGCATAAAAGTGATTGAAATGACTGCAACTTTTGCCGTAGCAAGAGTTACTGGTACTGTCAAGAGTAAGTAAATCGATTAAGTTTTAATGTGCATTTAGTAGAGTTATAATAAAGTTGTATTTACCCCAAGCCTTAATTTTCCCTTCTACTCTGTTCTATCAAAGTGTCCTATTTCCTGGACATTCAAATGAAGTCCTTGTCAACTTTGTTTATTTTCAGACTTTGTTTTATTTGAACGTTCGCTTTTTAACAGCATGTCTAATTGAACTTTCAACAGAATACACGCCAAGAATTCCAGATCCACACATCCCTGTGGTGGCTTGTGGTATCTTGCAGCAGATGATTAATGAATTAGCTTCACATTATACCTCAAGAAACAACTGCTCTCCGGACTCCCTTCAGAACAATAGAAAAAAGGACCAACGCCTTCTGAAAACTAGCTGTATCACTCCGTTAGACTCCGTTGCTTCTGCTCAGAAAAAGTTAATCATGGTGGACCAAGATGCCCCGTTGGACCTCTCTCTGAGAAAGATCAAAGTGGAAGACTTTGAGCAAGGTGCAGTATAGAATTTCAAATCTATAAAGAGTTACTAGTTGAAAAGAAATTGGTTTATCTTAGTTTTGACTGATTTGTGTCTCTTTAGATGCAGTTCTTGATCTTTCGACTAAGAATTTTAACAAAGGTCATACATCTTTAAGGAATTCTCATGTTGGCCCAGCTACACATTTGGTCAAAAGGTAGATCAGGATATATACAGTCTCTTTTTACCATACATTTAACATTTCAATATTATACAGTTGAGAATGTGTCTCTTATATTTCTAATATTTTCGCCTGGTCTTTCAGGGACTCCATCGACCTGAGTCTTGCTGAAGTAAAAGATCTACAGTCTGTGAACACTTTGGAACAGTTCATGGCAAAGCTGTGTTTGCACCACCAGCACCAAATAGTTGATGCATTAGGCTTCTTACAAAGCGAAGTCAAGACTGTGGCTGCTTCCAACCATTTCCAAGCACCCACTCCAGATTTGTCTGAGAAGCAGGCGACAACCAGCTGCAGTTATGCATCGTTTGAAACCAGCTCGGAGATTCAGCAGTCTGAGAGAACATGCTCCGTGGATGCTGCTGTGAGCATTAGTAAGACTGAAGAGTCATCTGTTGTCAGGACCAGTCAAAAGCCTACTGCAGAGGAGTTAAAGGCTCATGTTTCCAGTATTGCACGGGTGATGACTGAAAAACAAGACAACCTTGTCAAGATGGAATCTTTGTCATCTTCATCTTATGGAACAGGTGTTGAGTGTGGAAATGGAAGTTCTGCAACACAATTGTTTGTAATGACGAAGACTGATAATCTGGGAGCAAAAAAAGTGTTCGGTTCAAGCATTCAGCAAATTCAAAGTAGCAATTCTGTAAAGACGTGTCTGTGCAGTGCGGAGCGATGCTTGCCAACATGTACTGCAGAGTCTGATCATGCAGATTTGTCTAAATGCACACAGAAGTGCTTTGCACAAAATGAAGATGCTTTTGTAAAACCGTCCACAATTCAGAATACATCAAATGTTGTTGTACCAATATCTCCAAGAACAGCCAGGAAAAGCAGAAAGGGTTCTTGCCTTATACAAAGGAATGGCTCTTTAAGTTGTCTCATAAATGATCCCGATAGTCATTGTGACCTAGTTTATATTAGAAAATCAATTACAGAATGTCAGCCTCAATCTCGTAATCGACTGCATCCACGACGAAATGCCCGAAAGAGCACAAGGGGACACAAATATGTGGAGGAGTACTTGGAACTAAAAACCGTCCGTACCTTAGCTCGTAAATCTATAGGCGATTCCAGTGGTAATTGTCCAGCGTATATGCCAGACATGCACACCTCAGTGACTCCGAAGCAGGTCCTTTCTAAGTCTGGCAGTGTACCTCTAGTAAACACACCTTTTGTAGGGGACTGCATGAAAAATGTCATTCCAAAATTATCATCGGAGCAGATAGCGGAGAATGAAATGCCAGGAGATACAGTAAAAGTAACAAGATTGGGTCTGATGGTTGAAACCAGTCAGACGTGTAAAATTGAAAGTAATGTCCAAATTACTTTGAGTGAATTAACCAATCAACCAGATTTGATCTCCGAGAAACACATGGACATGGTAGAAGAAAGCACAGAAACAACAGAACTCACTGTACAGAAAGATGGATGTGACTCCCAAATTGGGCCCATGCCAGAAGAGGTGGTATGTGGTACAGAAAGAAAGGCTGAGTGTGAGGATAAATCTTTCGAGCCATCAATGTTCGATGTGTCCCCTAACATGGCCAAAGAGTTCTGTACTGACGAAGTCGACATAGAACCGAGAAATGAAAGCGAAATAAAAAAAAACACAGAAGTCGAGACTGTCCAGGAGCAATCCGAGGCATCAGAAATAATGGCAAACACTGAAGAGGATAGAGGTGCTCAGGAACAAGTTGTACATGACACTGAAAGTAATCTTCAAACGGCAAACTCTTCTGAACTACCAGTGACGAATCAAGAGGATTCAGCGGTGTCCAGCCTGACTGAAGTCTCTACTGTACAACCACTTGTAAAATGTAAAGAGAATGATGTGGATCTGCATACTTCAAAAGTTTTGAATGCAAAACATGCCATGCCGTCAGACAGATGCTTGCGTAGTAGAAGGAAAGACAGCGTTGACGTAACGAAAGACTCTATGAAGTGTGGTGCTTCTGAACTTGTTGATCATGCCAATGTTAAAAGCCCAAAGGCTCATTCTACTGAAACAAATGTGCATACTGAGCAGGAGCCTGATTTGAAAGCTGCAGACATTCTTGAAACGGCACCGGAGCTCCCGGCTGCTGAAACCGGTAATAGTCTGGTTGTGGATAATGCAGTCAAATCAAGAACCGCAACCGCTGTCGGGAGAGATGAGCATCCAAGTCCAGGAGTCAAAGGGAATGATGATTTGCCAAGTGTTTTGTCACCTGAGGTTCTTCAAGAGACTGTAAGCACCACTTCCACCACAAGGAGTACAAAACTGAACAATCAAGCCTCTGAAAGCACTGAAAAAATGCCACTTAGAAACAAAAGTAGTCCTGTTAAGCTGTCTGTTAGCAGGCCCTGTTCACCTATCAAAAAGTCCGCACCAAGCTCTGAAAATATGCTTTTGAGAAGCAGAAGTAACACTGAAGGGCCTCCAAGTAGCAAGTTGATCAGTCCGACAGAAGGCCATTCAGAGAAGCAAGGGCAGATGCCTTTAAGAAATAGCAGCTCTATTAGTGAGCAGTCATCTAATAGAGATTTGTGTACATCTTCCGAGGCAGTAACGCATATGCCTCTACGAAGCAGAACTGTTGGCTCAAATAAACCGACTGTTATTAAAGATTCTCCTGGTAAAAGTTCCAGTAAAAGTGAACAACCTTCGCACTCCAGTACTACCTGTAGAAAAACAGAGGCCAATGGGCACATGCCCTTAAGAAGCAGTGCCAGTTTAATTACAGAACAGCCCCGTAACAACAAATCTGCTATCGTAGACGCATCAGAAAGCCCTGAACGCATGTCATTGAGAAGAGTGAATGTAGCTAATCCTGAAAATTCCTGTGACTCATCAACAACCCCGAGTAGAAATAAACGTCCTCTGAGACAACAAAGGGTTTCAGCATCAAGTGGAGAAGCTGAAGTAAGCCCCTTGAGTTCAAAACTTAAAATCCAAAATCCGAAGCATCCGGACACCCAAATAACAGGCTCACAGAGCTTGCCAGATGAATCCTTCCGCATAGCTAGTCTTCAGATGACCGAACCTGTTGTTTGCAGTCCCCCTAAATTTTTGAAGGTGCTAAGGGGGGAAGAACACCAGCAGTTGATTTCAAATTTAAACTCAAAGTTTGATAAAATGCACAAAAGTTGGGTTCCAATGGACAAGGAGGGTCAGCCTGCACCAAAACCCAAAAACAAGGCAGATAGGCTTAAAGAAATCTGGAAAAGCAAACGCAGAGTACGAAAGTCAAGGTCATTGGAACAGCAAAAGTTATCCCCTGTGCAAATGATATTCATGAAGCCCTTTGACTTGTCCAGTATCTGCAGGTGGTTCCTGCAGTCGACTGAAACCAAATCGCTTGTAATTGTTAAGAAGGTGAACACCAGACTTCCTTCTGAAACACAGTTGTGCTTTCACACTTCGGCAGCAGGAGCAGGGTCCTCTCAAGGGATATTTCCGAGCCTCCAGGCCGAACGGTTGAAGAAGCACCTGAAAAAGTTTGCGATCGCATCACCCGTGAAAAACAACCCCAAGAGTCAAAGGCTGCTCTCCAAAGCTTTAGGTCAAGGTATTTCTGCGATGAGGAGTAAAGAAAAGCACGAACCGACGACTGCTACGCGAATCTGTACGAAGGCACAGAGTCTTGCTGGAGTGACGCCGGCACAGACTCCTGAGATCCTCGCTGCGACCGCAGGCGGTGCGAAAAATCCAGCGAGCGCTAGAATTCTTCGGAAATATTCCAACATGCGTGAGAAGCTTCAGGTTCAGCAAAACAAGAAATGCAAAGAGAAAACTTTCAAAGGTGCTCGTTCGAAGGCGCCAATAATTCCAAAGAAAGCCAACAAGCAAAAACTGCCAACACGTAAAGGGTCAAAGTCCGTGGTTGTTCAAAGGATCTCATCTCTGACCAAGACGGCAAAAACGAACTCTGCCCTCAAACAACGGGCCAACCAGTGTCAAAAAGACGGTCCCTCTTCAAAGCGGTTGCAGGCACTCTCGAGAATAGCAAAAGCCATCGGCGAGAGTGCTTCAAGAAACACCTCGAGTAAAAAACAGATACTGATCAAAACCAGGACTGACAATGCACCGCAAATAAAAGCAAGTCTGACTAAAGTTGACACGAAGAAACCGGTGTTTCAAAAAGGCCCTAATAATTTAGAATCTCAATCTTTAGATGTGGACGTTAAACCTCTAACGTTGGAAGACCAAGTGTTAACTAGGTCACAAAGAAAGATGGAAGGCACCCCTTCACAGACCGTCTCTCCCAAATCCTCCACAAAGCGAGGCTTGGAAGCACTGGTCACGCCCACAAAACGTACTAGGACCTCAAAACCATGAAAAATGTGTACAGGTGTACTAGAAACTCATGGAGTAATGTTTCATAAGAACAAGAGGTGCTGATGATTCTTTTTTTGAGCTCGGCCGTACATTTTCAGAGCTTTGAATTTGTCAGCTGCGAGAGATTTGTCTTTGTTAGTTAGTTCGGGCAAAGACATTTTCCAGAGTTCGTTACTTTTTCCAATTATGCTTAAAGAAATCTATTTGTATGTTATGAAAAAAAACTTGTTCTTGATGGAACCATTAATGTAAAAATAAGTCCAGAAATAAAGGTTCTGATTCCCTTTTAATGGGGCATTTTAAATATGGGTTATAAATAACCCAATAACTCACTTGTTTGTTTGACCGTTACATTGTATAGCTTATTACAACAGCTTGGATTATTAAACCAGATATTATTTAAGGAATGATACACAATTCTAAAACAAGTAATTTTAGCTAATTAAAGTGTCTTTGTAACCTGAATAATGTGCCTTTTTCTTGTCTGTATTTATAAGTGATTGAGGTTGCCTCATTAAAGCCTCATTCTTTTTGCACATAGATGAGAAATTTGTCCCAAACTTCTTCATACGATCACAGCTTATTTCACTTTTGTTCTTAATTATTAAATTCCATTTCAACAGCACTGAAGTTTAAGTGTGTAGTAGTTAATATTTTCAGACTACCATTATAGTTGTTTTCCTCCTTTTAGAGGGTGATGTACATAGGAACATACTGTATGCACAAGTTTCTATCACTTTTGTTTAGATTGATTTTATGGTCTCAAATATTCATAAACGGCTATATGATGCAGTTTTACAAGGAGAACTATGCAAGATTGCTGGTTTTGTAAAACTGGATTAATTGGCTGGAAAATGCTTAAGTTTATTGTAAAGGGATTTGGCTAGTTGGAGAACCCTAAGAGGTTAAATTGATGTTGTTTTTTCTTGTTCAGCTTACTATGTTTCATAATTGCATTTTTGTAATATATACAATTATATATTTTATTGTTAGGTTTTTTACTTTAAAGTATTCTGAAATGTATTCTACATAAACTATCACCAGGACTGAAGACCATACCCCATTTATATGGTTTGAGTTGTACAAGTAGGAAATATAAAAACAAAGTGAATTAACTTGGTTTGAGTTTTATGCATTTTCAACTGTTAGGGCATTTTTGGATCTGCACTCCTTCAGTAAATATGGGATGAGAGCAGCGGTCAGTGCTGTGGTAGTCTGGACAAGAATCAGTGAAATTATTTGACCTGTAAGAGTAAAGGTCCTAAGTATACTTCTTTTTTATGAGTACGTTACTGTATGCGCACAGCCTTGCAAAGTATATTTAATTTGACTCGTACGCGCGCACAGACTTGGCTTTGTGCCAAATTGCAATACCTCTCCTGGCTTAGCGGAAAACACAGGGGAAATTGACCGGAGACGTTAGCTCACATTTCTTTTAAATTACATTACGTATTAAGAGCAGTTAACAAAAATGAATATAATTTTTACTACTTTATTTTAACTTAAGATTACAGTGTGACCTTACACTTAACAACTAACTGAAAGAAAAACTCATTTTTTGCCAAGAGCGCTTTTGCTCACACAAATGCACGTTTGCCCTGAGCGGAAAGGCTCGCCGTGACCAACTTGCATTCATTGTATTGAGAAAAGTTTCTCACACACATATGTAAGCTAGCGTTTGGGCTCTGGGAAGCATGGAGGTAATTCAGACCATCTTGTCTGCATTTCCCTGTGCCTCTCTGAATTTAGTTTTTAGCCAGACAGTGTCTAAGTTTGGGACACTCCACATCAGGGGTGAGAAGGGGTCTCAAACTCAGCAAACAGCTGGAAAGTGTCTGGGGGCCATTGCTGTGACTGACATCTCATAGGAGGGCCGTTGTAACATTGAAGTAGGTTTTCACAAGAAGAAAACACAGAAGTTTCATCACCATTGGAAATTGACTCCACAAGACATTAATAGCGGATGTTGTGACGTTAGCTCATGACTGAGATTTTTTGCTTTTAAATTACATTACGTATTAAGTTTTCCACAATCTCAATTTTGTGTCATGCTTAACAAAAATCTAAACAACAGTGCAGTGTTATATAATTTTTACTACTTTATTTTAACTTAAGCTGCTGTGAAGCTTATCAAAACTGTGCCCTGAACCTTACACTTAACAACTAACTGCTCAGGTTAAGGACGAATACATTTGCTCCTGTGTAAACTATTCTATTTTTTGCCAGAACTTGGCAGCGCTTTTGACCCATTTAGGATCATCACAAATGAGCCACGTCCATTCTGCCGTCTTCCATGAATCTCTTCACCTCTGTTCTTAAATCCAAAAATCTCTTCAAGTTGACATTTCCCCTGAGTACCAGTGCAAGTATGTAAAGTACATCACTAAGCCTGGACCTAAAAAGGCTTGAAACTGGCGGTGCTGTATTCATTGAAGTTCTCCTTGTTGAGAAAAGTTTCTGATGTAATTGATAGGACACACACATATGTGCTTCCAAAAAGGCACATTAACCGCTGAACACTGCAGCTCTGGGAAGCATGGAGGTAATTCTCTCAGAACAACTGCTCTTGGATCTGCATTTCCCTGTGCCTCTCTGAATTTAGTTTTTAGCTCACTGTTGCCAGCGCTGCAAGTCAATAAGTTCCATTTTTGCAACAAGTTTGGGACACTCTCCACATCAGCTGGAAGGGGTCAGTGGTAAACAGCTGGAAAGTGTCACGGTGTGCCTTGAAACCAGCTCGTTCAAAAACGCTGACATTCCTGAAATATATCTTTGGCTGTTGTAGGTTTTCAACAGCAGAAGCATATTCATTGGACACCATTGAATGCATGCCCTCCTCCACAAGACATCTGCATGTTGTGAAATGACTGAGATTTTTTGCAGAAAGCTTAATACCTCTGAGTTTTCCACAATCTCAATTGTGTAGAAGGCTTTCACACTTTCATACGTGCTGTGATGAGCACCAGGGCCCTGGAGCTTCAGGTTAAGCTTTAGCTCCTGTGTAATATCCACTAAATGGAATGCAAGGTCCATACCCATCCGCTCTGCCAGGATCATCAAATTCAGGAACATCCATTCTGCCGTCTTCCATGAATTGAACATGTTTTTCTTTTCTGGACCTCTGTTCTTAAATCCAAAAATCTCTTCAAGAATATCAGCGACCTTTCCCCTGCCGAGCCAGCGCACCTCAGTAAAGTAAAGTACATCACCATATGCCCTTCAGCCTCAATTTCTTCTAAAAAGGCTTTCCCGAAACTGGCGGTGCTGTAAACTCCTTGCCATGTAGCATCCTTTTTGATAGGACAACAGACATGACGTGTTCTTTTCAAGCATTTGCTGCACAGTGCCTGCTGGTGTGTGGCTCGTTTTTTTCTCTAGTCTTCCTCGTAATGCATATTGTGCAGAACAACTGCTGGAGTAATGACTGCATTTTCCTCTTCTAACTTTCTTTGACCAGCGCTACCAGTTTTTTGTATATTAGACATAGACGGAGCGCATTAAACATCAGTGGTAATGCCAAAAAAATACTGTAGTGTCCTCCACGGCAATCATCCACTTTTCTTTTCGGTTTGGAATAAGACATATTTTCGTTCACAGCCAAACATCCATCCCAGAAACCAGCTGCTGAAATATATCTTTGGCTGTTGTACGGCCGTGCATTGGACACAAACTAGCATTCTTCCGTCACTTCAACCTGTGTTTTTGTTTTTAGTACATTAATACCTCTGATGAAAATAGCTAGCTGAAGTGATATAAAACAACTACAAATAATAATAATCATTTTAATAATAAAAATATTTTTGTTTTGTCTGTAGGCCGGATTTCGTCAAGCGCCACAGAGTGGAGTTGCGGTGAAAACCGGAGGGAGGGTCTAGCTTTCCCGTAAATGGCCCGCGGGCCGGCAGTTTGATGGTCTAAAGTCGTGGCCTACTGATAACGGTAATCCGCTTGCCACCCGGCTCCGGCATTTGCTGAAGTGTCCAGAGAGAGACTGTTGAACATGTTTTTCTTTTCTGCACCAAACCCCAAACTGACATAGAATATCAGGACCTTCAACATGCAATCCTTTACTGCTCCAAACAGAGAACACATTTCCCTTCAGTGAATGGCTTTCCCGCTTTAAATAAAGCTCATCTCACTTAATATATTTTTATTTTAAGCACCACATAACTCGCTGTGTGAAGCCATATGTTTTCAGCATCGCATCCTTTTTGTTTGTGGAAAAGGCTTTGCTGGGACGTTAGCCCTCTCTGCAACTGTGTGGCTCGTTTTTTTCTCTCGTCTTCCTCGTACTTGTCATATTGGTCTCCGTGTTTAGTCGAGTAATGACGCTTGAGATTGTATTCCTTCAGAACGGCAACTTTTTCTTTGCATATTAGACAGGTGGCGTTTCCATTAAACTCCACAAAAAAATACTGTAGTGTCCAGAGCTTTCCTGAAACTGTCAGTGTTCATCATCCACTTTTCTTTTCGGTTTGGAATAAGACATATTTTCGTTCACAGCAAACATAAAATAAACTTAACAGAAACCAGCTAACGTCTTAATTGCCGGCAAGTGCGAGTTTTTTACGCTATCACAATACATTTGTTTTATTCAACTGTGTTTTTGTTTTTAACATATTGAATGGGTAGTTTAAATTGATATAAAACAACTACAAATAATAATAATCATTTTAATAATAAAAATATTTTTGCGGGCCGGAGCGTTATATTTTTGATGTCAGTTGCGGGCCGGAGGGAGGGTGAGGGAGGGCCGTAAATGGCCCGCGGGCCGGCAGTTTGAGACCCCTTCTAAGCAGTTGGCCTTGGATAGAGCGTTGGACTAAACCCAAGGTGTGGGTTCGACCCGGCTCCGGCAGGAAGTGTCCAATATAGACCCCAAAGCACCAAACCCCAAACTGTCTCCGGGCGCTCATTCGGCTGCCCACTCTCCACTTGGATGGGTTAAATGGGAACACATTTCACTCCTCATTATACTCTGTATAATTGTGTATGTGACAAATAAAGCTCATCTGAGCTTAATATATTTTTATTTTAAGCTTATTCTGGAGGTGTGTGAAGCCATATGTTTTCTTCGGCTACCTTGTGAATCGATACCCCGATTTACCCCCCCCCGGAAGCGTTTCCACCTTGTGGATAAACTAATTACTGCAAGAGTTTAATGCGCATGTGTGACCTGCGTGTATAAAGTATGCGCCGTTACCAAAATCCGGGGGGAAAAAACTCACACTATACGCTGTCCCTCGCGTACGCGTACAAAGTGAAGTATACTTTGGCCTTCAGGTTAAGAAGAGCAATGCAGCGAAGGTTGCATCTTAACAGTGTAATTTTATGCAGAAAATGCATGCAGAAGCCAGATTTAATTTATTTTTTTGTATGTACAGAATATATGTGGGTCATTCTTCAATTGGGGTGGCAAATGAGAGGCATAATTTGTAAAAAAAATAATCTTTTTTTCTAATAAAATATATTGCTATGTATTTCAATTGAGTTTAATATGCTATCCATTAAAATGAAAGCTTAAAAACATTTCTATTTTTAAATAATTTCAATCAAACACTGATGAAACAGCCACTTATGTCTATGGCTTTATATTGCAAATATACTTTATATTGCAAGTAACTAGGACAGACAAATTGCCCTAAATCCAGACTTTTCTCGAATGGAGGCTGCCATCATGACGAATTCAAAATCAGGGGACTTTTTGCAAATAATGTATTTGTCAAAATTTTGCTTAAAATCTGCAAATTATCAACATAACACCACAAACATAAGAAATTTAGCTAGGCTTAAGAAAATTAATAAGAATGTACTCCAAATGCCCCCCTCAGATCAACCAGCACCTGCAGTGACCTTTACACACAGGAAGTAGTTCAAATAGATTGCCCCCTTTTCTTAAAGGAACACTCCACTTTTTTTTAAATGGGCTTATTTTACGACTCCCCAAGAGTTAAAGAGTTGAGTTTTACCGTTTTCGAATCTATTCAGCCGATCTCCGGGTCTGGCGATAGCACTTTTAGTGTAGCTTAGCATAGATCGTTGAATCGGATTAGACCGTTAGCATCTCGCTCAAAAATGACCAAAGAGTTGCGATACTTTTCCTATTTAATGCTTGACATTCTGTAATTACATCATGCACTAAGACTGACGGAAAATGAAAAGTTGTTATTTTCTAGGCCGATATGTCTAGGAACTCTACTCTCGTTCCGGCGTAATATTCAAGCAACTTTTCATTTGCCGTCGGTCTTGGTAGACGATGTAAATACAAAAGAGTCAAGCTTAAAATGGGAAGGCGGGAACATGCATATTTTGTTACAAAGGCAATTTTAAAACAAAAATGTTACTATTAATAGTGCACAAATTGTGTTTACTCTACAGAATACAAATATTTGAAAATATATTGGTATAAAGTAGAAAGACACCACTTGCCACCGCAGTTAAAGAAGACCCATGTATACAACAAGAAATACATTAAGTAGAGATAATTATTAATAACTCATAATTTAAGAGTTGTTTTTTCCAGTGACAACCAGATTTGCTTGGCTGGATCAAATGTGCCAAAAAACAAATATTTTGCCATTTAAACATTTTTATAGTTTTGATAAAGCAGACATAGACACTCATATAATCACACATTTTAATGAATGGAACATTTCGGTAAACATTTTGGTGGCGCTACTTACATTCGGAGTAACTGCAGTTAGTCAATGTAACTATCAATGTAACATCAGAAGAATAAACGGCAAGCGCTCTTACGTGTTCTAGATGCAACAGCGACGGTATCTTTCACAAATAAAGCTTCTTGAGTTCATGATGGTTGTGACTGGCACAAGGTTAGCTCAGACCCATGCAATCTACACGACAAGTCTGTAACCCTTTCCAATGATTTGTCTGCACTGAAGCCATGATGACATTAACTTTCATTCCCAGTACCTCGATGTACAATAAGAGCAATACGTATCCACAAAAGACAAACAAAATATTCTGGAGAAACCAACCATGTGGTGCAATTAAATTAAATTACTGCTAGTTCTAATCATAAGCAAGCTGTTTCTTTTGGTCTGTGCTTAATTGTAGCGGTCAGGGCTATTGACTTGCTCTTTAATATGAGGACTGGATGGTAGCTACCCTTATTAAATGCATTGTCTCGACCTCTTGGCTTTATTCACTACTCAAAATCTGCAACTCGTAAATTACATTTCAGCTTTCTATCTGGAAAGGTCTTAAAATAAATAATTACAAAATAAACCACCAATGATATTTTAAATGTGGTATTCACATGGAAGACAACATTTACAATAAACAAACAATTGACACTGGCTCCTATTAAAATAAGGCTAATGGGCTAATAATTATCTATGCTTTTGGCCAGTTTCAAATCTGCATAAGCAATGACCAAATAAAAACGCCAAAAGTCACCAAATTTTTCCAATAAAAACACCAAAAGTCACCAAATTTTTTCAATAAAAACGTCAAAAGTCACCAAATTTTTCCAATAAAAGTGTCAAAAGTCACCAAATGTTTCCAATAAAAACGCCAGACGTTGCCGAATTTCACACTGCTTGCTTGATCCTAAAATCCTGAAAACACAAATGCATTCTTTAACATATAAAAATACTATACCAAAATGAAATACAAATATATATTAGAATCTGTTAAGCATTTCTGTATAAAGTGAAGGTCTAGGGAGTTAGGAAATCAACGCGGAAAAAAAACAACAACACCGAAATTAAAAGAAATGAGCCAAACTGCACTTAACGCTTTAATCCTAGGACGATGTTGCAAACCTTCATGAACGCAGTAGCTTACAGAGGTAACACTGTATGGATCAGAAAGAGACTATGGTGGAATCTGGGAAATCATTACTGTTGTACTGTTGTACAGTGTTGTGGTCATCATAACCCATAGTCATATTGTACCCCTCAAACAGCTTCAACACTGACCGATATATAAAAACTGCAGTGGCGTAGCATATTTAGCAGTGTTTCGATAAGCAATGCTCTATTTTCTGCTCAGCAGTACTATATATTAACCACAATCACATGACAATGAGCATGCATCTTGGGAAATGAGATCTATCTAGCGCTTGGCTTCAGCTCTCCCTTACATTCTGTAGAGTTCTCTGTTTGAGGAATGGATCCTTGTATTGGACTTTCAATCTATCGAAAGTCAAGATATAGTAAAGAAGCTCGCCTCCAACCGCATAACCCTTGGCACCAGGAGCTCTTCACACGTTCACATAAGTAATTTTGGCCAATGTGTCGTGTATCAAGGATGTCATATTTGCAGTGGAATTGGATCAGGGACACATGGAAGAGTCCCGTGTGCCACCCACAACACAAAATGACTGGAAATATCTGGCATGTCGTTCCATGCACATCTTGTTTTTCACGCGTTTTATTTGACCAGCATGTCTCCCGAGGATGTATTCTTCCACATAGATATATCATACAGTTTAATTCAGGCATGGTGGAAATCTGGATGTTCCTTTCAACACCGTTTTGGAGCTCAAATACACGTCCTGCACTGCAGAGAGAGTCAAAAAGACCATAATTTTCTTCTAATACGTGACTACTGTCCTGCTTTTGGGCTGAAACGACCTCGCTCATCTTCCTCTCAGCAGAGTTGCTGTTATTTTACCTTTCCGAGACCTTACCAAAGGACAAAGAGGGGTTGAAATTTCAGGCTGTGGTGGAAATATAAAGGGAAGGGGTAAGTCTCTGTATGCCCAATGAAAGATGATATCTATCACTGTTGACTTTTTTGTGATGGCTCTTTCTGCGGTTCTGTCGGACTGTGATGAGGTGGTGGTGATGCTAGTGGTTGTGTTCTACATGCACCCCACACAGCCACACTTGATGGTCTTTTCAACCTCCTCGCTGAAGGATGTGCCGTCGCTGCACTCGAAAGTGTATTTCCTGCGCTTCATCCGTTGACTGGCGCAGCAGGAGCCGGTGTTGCAGGCGCCGCTGCACTCCACCCACGACACCATGCGTGTGGTCTGACAGATGGTGTAACCGCGCTGGACCTGGTAGAAGTCCCGCACTGGCTCCCCGTGGCACTCAGACTCTGAAACACGATAAACGGCATGAGAGTCAAACTGACAATGGACGATTACTAACCAAATAGCATGGAAAAGACTAATGTAACCCTCTGGAATGATTCTTTGGGAGTTACACTTGTGTTGTTCGCATTTTGAGTGTATTTCATGTAACTAATTAATATTCTTATCTAAATTATGGGCTATTTTCTGTATAAAATGTAATATATATATATATATATATCATTTTAAGTTTTAGTTAAAATTTTAAGTAAATTATAGAGCAAAAGTATTTAAAATTAATTGGAATTGAGGTAGAAAATACCCTGTAATACTGTGGAGTAGCCATTTAGATGGCTGTATAGCCATATATATTCAGTGCTGTGTATTATTTAGTTGCTGAGCAGTGTTTTCAGGCATAATTTTGTCACCCCTTCTAGGGCTGTCAAAAAAAATAGAATTTTGAATATTCGTAGAATTTAAAACAAAAATCCACATTCGAATGCAAAACGTTTTTAGGTGTGCATCAGGCTGCTTATCAGTGGCGCACAAGATGCGATGAAGATGTAGGTGTCATAGCATTTTAATGCTTCTTTTAGCCTGTCCAGTTAAACCCACTGGATGCTTTGTTCATTTAAAATACTGCGGAAAAAGAGAGCATCAATGCGGAGATGATGTTGTGTATGTCAAAACTGGAACCAAGCCGTTCACACAGAACGCATATTTTGTGTATTTTATAGAAGGACATCTATCAGCGTTGACTCTTGCGTCTTGCAAAAGAGAGGTGGATATTTAGAAAGCCATTTCAAATTATTGCAAGTTCCACTTTGAAAAAACATGTCTTAACTTTATGGCGGGACGGGTCTCTCCCCGTTCCACTGCATCTCATGTTTTTTTAAAGTAACGTTACTCTTTGTGATTGGTTTTCTGTGCTTTGCATTAAACTCTGTATATACATGATGTCTTTTGTTTCTAATTTAAGCACCTTAATTATATATGGCTAAACATTATTTTAAACAGTATGCACATTTTCAAAGATAGTTGTTATTTTATTGCTTTGAAGAACCGTGCATTCCTAATATTTTGCTTGATGCGCAGGAGAGAAGCCAAATTTGGAAAAAAGCCAAAATGAAATGATGCCTTTTAAATTTGAAGATAATTGAAATTTGATAAGATTTAGATACAAAAATCAAATTGAGTTTTTCAGACATTTAGACAGCCCTAACCCCTTCATTGCTGTGCACTTTTTCCGCATTGTGACTGATTTGTACACTCAAAAACAACTTTGGTATTTTTGCCTATTTCCTATGGTAGTCATTTTTGTCCATGAACAACACATGTGACAATTGTTTTACAACCATTTAGCCTTTTCGAAATCAAGTCCACTGTTTTGTGTTTTTTTTTGAGGGGGGGTCACATAACGACTTCCATACAAGTCTCTGAGTTTCGTACCATTCCGATGAAGCATCGATTTTTTTAATTTCCCAAAAAAATTCTTCCAGTCCAAGATAACCGAACAACACCAGAGTGGTAGTGCCGGAGCTATCCATGCTTTATCTCATCAGAAACAGAATGCTTGACCATGAGCATATGCCTGAATGTTTGTACTTATGTTTTCTTACCCTTGTCACATAACTCTCCACTGTAGTCCACCTCACAATGACAGTAGGCATCTCCTGTTTCAGATACCTGACAGTGACCATGTTTGCATTGAAGCGTTCTGCATGGATTGAAGAGCTCTTCCTGCTGGTTGCACAGGGCTCCATGAAAACCCTCCTGGCATTCACAGCGGTACGACTGCGTGTCCATTGGAATACATCTCCCATGGACACACCTGTGTAAAACGGATGAAGGAATTAGAGCATTACCTGTTGCGCCTCGGTCTACCCTGCATATTTCACTTCTAGAATTTGACTGACTTGCTGCCCAGACAGGGGTTCGCCGAAGGCTGGTCGCAGTGTTGCCCACTCCATCCGGGCTGGCAGTAGCATACAGGGCCTATGGCGGTGTTGGGTTGGCAAATGCCATGGAGGCAGTATATCTTTCGGCAGGGCTCACATCCAGGCACCACACCAGGTTTCATCTGGGTTTTGGTAAAGTCTTGTAGCTCGTTATTGATGTAAAGGTTCTGAATACAGCCGTGGAAACTGGAGCTGTTTTGGATCTGCCAGATTCGGGGAGCTGTGGGGTGGACGCTGACCGGCATGCCTGATTCAGCGAGAAGATGTTGTAAAAGTTAGGAAGAGACCAGTGGTACACATGTAGCAGAACACTGATGCCACATAAATCCAGTTATAATTAATAATATACGCAGAGTTCTATAATTCCTGCTCCTCGAGGTCAGCTGTCATACAGAGTTAGGCTATGTTCACACTTGGCGTCTTTTTTGAGGCTGCCAGCGTCTGTTTTACATTATGATCCTATGGAGTAAACCATGTTTTCAAAAAAAGTCCTGAGCGCTTTTTAAAACGTCTTTTTCTGCAACTCAGAGCATCTTTAAGTTGAAAAAAGTTTTCTGAAAATCAGTTGGCCAATGACAAGCGAGTGGCGGGTTATTTCCAAAACAAAAAAAAAAAACGGAGAAGATAGCCGGTAGAAAGATAGTACTATAGCACAAGGAGTTGTATGATATGAGCACAAAACTCTATCTAGTCTAAAATATGCAGCAAACGGTGCATCATCATCCATCCCTGCTCCTGGATTAAACCGTTGCAAGCACCATATGGTTTCCTTCCCCGTATAATGTCGCGCTCCCACAAACGTTGTGAACCAACCATTACCCTCTCCGTTAACTTCAAAAGCCAATGCAAGAGCCAACTTTTTACTCTTTCTCTACATTTCTGCAGCACACAGCGCTAGGCTACTGTTTTTATAGCAACAAAATACGCCCTCAGCTCCCATTTGTAACCAAAATGCTGCCAGCTTTTTATTTTACGGTACTAAAAAAAAGTCAACTTTTCCTTGTCAAAAAAGACACCAAGTGTGAACACACCCTTAATCTGCAACTCTGACCAAACACGTGAACAAGTTAATCAAGATCTTTAAGATTACAGGTAGGTGGATTTAACAAGGGTTGGAACTAAACTAAGTAGGACGGTTCCCCTCTAGGACCGGATTTGAAAAACGTATACACCGTTACTGTATGTATATATTAAAATCTCATTGTTTGAGGAGCTATGCAAGACTGCTGATATGCCATCATGATCAGGACAGAGAGTAGTTTGTATCACTTCACATTTCTCTGCGAGTTAGTGGTGGGGATTTTTTGTAGCCTTCAGTGTTTAGTTGTTACGCCAGTAGGTAGCAACAAGGAAGTGTCTTTACAGATCAATGCATTGACCAGCACTATCAATGGCAGATTAACACTTTGTTTTTTTTCTTATTTACTTGCATGCATGTTGTCAAACTATGGCTCTAAACATGGCTGTGATTTGTTTGAGCATTCATGCATCTTGACCTGGACTTTTTTTAAATACTTGTATTGATCTAATACACAGAATACTGCAGATGTCCATCCTGTCCTATTGCATGTACTAGATAAAATATGTTTTAAATGATCGAAATCACCTGCAAGACTGAAGCAAACTAATGTAGGTATGAATATCCAACAGTTGGTTTGGTGATTCTAGCGAAGTTCGAGAGCAATAGAGTGGAGAACATGTAGTGTCTAGGTGGGTTCATAGGTGCACAGTGGTGATTGACAGTTTTGTACATTTATAGTAACTGCGATGGAGGCAGATATTCGTGATGCACTCCTACCTCCCACATATAGTGGAGCTTCTCCCCTCAAGGGCTGCTCTTTCCCAAAGCTGTCCATGGTTGTTGGGATACCACCGTCTATGGAAAGGTTCACCATCTGGTCAAAAGTCACCAGTTCTACAGTGTGGAACTGACCATCGTTAATGGTCTCAGTACTGTGTAAAACAAACATGAAAGATATCTGATGAGAAATTGTAATTATATTGAAGCTTCATAAATGTTTTATTTGTAGTCAGCTGAAATGTAGTGATCTGTCATCTTCATAATTAATAGTGTCCTTGCATGCCATCATTCAATTGGAATAAAAAATAAGAGCTTAAACTCCAGATCACCTGTAGATTGCATGACTTGGTTGGCTGCCGGCATCATAGCTGACTTTAACATGACCTTCATGAAGCTCCACAGCAATGTGGTCATTGTCCCCATTGTACAGAAGAATGCCATTGTCTTCTGCGGTGGACACCTGAGAGCAGAACCAAAATAGATCTATCATCGGTAGATGAACAGAACAAATCTGACTGCAGTGACCACCTAGTTTTCCCATGCTAAGGAAAGAATCTTAGCGCTTCAATGGTTACCTGTTATATTACGTGCCTACTAAATCTACTAGTTCTGTATGCTGTTAGCCATTTGAAAGATGATACACAATAACACTGCCAAATTTCGTCCAGTGTTTGTCTTGTTGAATACCTGTAGTGTGATGTTAGCCTGAGGCCAGTTCTCCAGGTCACTCAGTAGCAGGTAGGAGTCTCGGTCCACAAAATTGACACTGACCAACATTTCACAGCGTGGTCCACCAAACCCTTCCAGGCACTGACAAAGTGCATGGCCCCCGCGCTCCACACAAGGGGCATTGTTTTGACAGTCAGCCAGGTCGCAGAGAGATCGCTGGATAGATGGGACTTCACAAAGCTGTCCACTGTAGACAAAATATTTCAGGTCATTTTTGATAATCTCAAACCCAATTGTAATTGATTTTCTTTGTCATGCATGTTCTTCTGCTGGAGTGACCATCTATAAGACAGACTGCATGAAAAGAGGTGCACACTGCAATCGTGTGGGTCTTTCCATCTCAAGGACTGAATCACTGTTTTATATAATAACAGACAAACAGTCAAACTAAATCTTCAAGATAACAACATACATAAAAAACACCATTGGAACCCAAGAAGTTGTTAGAGGTGAGACGTTGTGGACCACCTAGATACTCAAAGCAGGCACAAAAAAGACCCGCAGTGCCATCACCAAATAATCTGACCTAATATTTATTTACAATGAAAACTGCAAGTATGCACTAAAATAAAACAAGGGCCAAAATATGACTCATTTGATTGAAACCGCAATCTTGTAGTTTGGCAACTACCTAAATCTGTATGTAAAAAAAGCTGCATTGCCCACATGCTCAGCTTACTCTACAGCCTCTATGACTGCATTACTGCTACCACCCTGATCCGCCTACCAGTCTCATGCAGAAGCAACTCATTCCCTACCAATACATATTTTCCTGACTGAGAACCATGGCCTCAGATACGGAGGCACATACCCTCATCCCACAGTGCAAGTGTGAGCTTAAAGTCACAATTATTAAATGCCACCCTGACGTCTCCACCTGGAAACCCTCCGTTCCTCTGCTGTTCCATGAGATACTGTCCATGAATATCACAAACAGCATAGGTGACAAAAGGACAGCCTTGGCGGAGTCCAACACCCACTGGAAACAAGCTTTACTTAATGCTGAAAATGCAGACAAACCTATAGCACCAGTTGTATGGGGAAGTCGTGACCTAATGGTTAGAGAGTCGTACTCATAACCCAAAGGTTGCGAGTTCGAGTCTCCGGTCCGGCAGGAATTGTAGGTGGGGAGAGTGAATGTCCAGAATGTCCTCTCTTCAATACCACAACTGAGGTGCCGTTGAGCAATGCACCGAACCCCTAACTGTTCCCCGGGAGCCGCAGCATAAAATACTGCTCCGGGTGTGTGTTCACGGTGTGTGTGTGCACTTAGGATGGGTTAAATGCGGAGCACAAATTCAGAGTATGGGTAACCTTAATTGGCCACATGTCACGTCATGTTAAGATGTCATGCATAAGTGGCTCCGGTACCCCATACACCCATAGTACCCCCCAGAGAAACCCTGGGTAATGCAGTCATAGACCTTCTTCAAGTCCACAAAACACTTTGCAAAATCAAATAAAAAATAAGCAAAATCTCATGCCCCTTCTAGGACAGTTTCTCTTCTTGTTGAGGTCACTGGCATAGGCTTTTCAATGAGAAGTTTGATCTCTTGATCCTGATCCCCATACAGTGTTGAACAGATATTTCAGCCATGAAAGCCCAACAACATCCAGGAGACGGCCAAGGAAATGGACAATGACTCCTTATTTTTAAGGCATCTACTTGCATCTATTTCCTCAGTGTTCCTTCCACCTCCAGACAATATCTCAGCAGTTCCTGGTCCTGATAAACAATAGCCTGGACCAGACAATGCCTCCCCTGCCTAAACCATTTGATGGTTTGCCACAACCTCTTTGAGGCTGACCAAAAGTACTTTGCAATGGCGTCTCTGAGCTCTTCCCACACCCACATTTTGGTTCCATAACTACTATGGCCGCAGTCTCTGGCTCAGACCAGTCAGCCAAATCACCCCACCAGGTTAAACACTCCTGGTAGACCTCCTTCTTCAGACTGACAGTCTTCATCACCACCTGTGTCTACCAATCTGTCCATTTAGACTACATGTCTCGAGCCTCCCTCAGGAAAAAGGAATAGCACCTCTGTTCCACCTCACAATGTGTTTGGCTTTCCTGGTTTTGTCTGGCAGCCTTATTTCCATTTAGATGAAACACTCAGAGTCTGGTATATCACTAGGGACCAATTTGCCTAGAGCTAGTGCTACAACACAGCTCTCTGGGTCGCTGTCACTCAAGCCCCACCACCACAGTAAGGTGGTGATACAAGGGGGGCCTGAAATTGTGATTTATTTTAAACTCTGCAAGTATCTAGATGAATTGTGAGAAAATTACACCTAGGATCATGGCAATCACAGACAACACATTTAGTTCCCAAAAACGACCTTCATCCGTTTATTCAGGAAACTTACAAAAAGAGTAAGAGTTGAGTGTTTGAGCAAAAGCTCAACTTTCTGAGACAACTTTGATCCAAGATGACTTATGAATGAGGAATACCACAAAACGGGAAGTCGTGGCCTAATGTTTAGGGAGTCGGACTCGTAATCGAAAGGTTGAGACTTTGAGTCTCGGTCCAGCAGGAATTGTAGTAGGGGGGAGTGAATGTCCAGCGCTCTCTTCACCTTCAATACCACGACTGAGGTGCTCTTGAGCAAGGCACCGAACCCCCAACTGCTTCCCGGGTGCCGCAGCATAAATGGCTACCCACTCCGGGTGTGTGTTCACCGTGTGAGTGTGTGTTCACTGCTGTGTGTGTGCAATTGGATGGGTAATTGCAGAGCACGAATTCCGAGTATGGGTCACCATACTTCCCAGATAAAACTCAGATAAAATCCCTCCAGAATTAAACGTCTGCTGGAGTGTGTCTCATGGGTTTGATGACTGACAATGATAAGAGGTGGCAGGGCAATCTCTCTGAATGCCACACTCCACAGTATCTCAGCTGGATAACCAGTACTTTATACCTCCATCACAAGAATCTTCAAAGTACACGATGTGGCAGGGTGCGATTTAAGGTTTACTAAGAAATTTGTCACCGGTTGGCAAAATGATGTTAAAATGTGACCCTTAATGTGAAAAGCAGTCTTAAAAATATGGGTCAAAATTATATTTTTTTCTTTTATGCCATAAATCAATAAGATATTAAGTAAAGATCATGTTCCATCAAGATATTTAGTAAATTTCCTACCGTAAATATATCAAAACTTTTAGAGCTTTTTTATTAGTAATATGCATTGCTAAGAACTTAATACAACTTTAAAGATGATTTTCTCAATATTTAGATTTTTTTTGCACCCTCAGATTCCAGATTTTCAAATATTGTCCAAACTATACATCAATGGAAATATGATTTATTCAGCTTTCAGATGGTATAAATCTCAATTTTGAAAAATTGACACTTATGACTGGTTTTGTGGCCCATGGTCACATTTGTAAAGATGTTGGTGTATATAACTGACCTGTAGCCCTTGGGACAAACGCAGGAGTATCCGTTAACCTCGTCCACACACTGTGCCCCATTCTGACACCTGTGCTCCTTACAGTCATCATAGTTCACACCGCAGTCATCACCCACGTAACCAGGTGCGCAGATACACCTAGATCAACACACATGTACACAACCATTACACAGCTCTTTACAAAGATTGGATTATTTGGGTAGTAAAAAGGCTGCTAGGTCAAAGGAGATGTGTTTACTTTGGGCCAGCGACTGTGATGAAGCAGGTGGACTGGTGTTTGCAGGGACTGCGAGAAGAACACATGTCCTCCATATCCTCACACATCTCCCCTACACACACACACACACACACACACACACACACACACACACACACACACACACAGTGCAATCTGTAAGTCTAGTGTGCTAACAATGTGCTTACACGATTAATGACAATTTGTTAACACTGTTACACATGCTACATCTACTTACTATCATAATAATACATTTTACATAATTGCATGCAAGTACCCTAAATCAAACACTAACCCTAATCATATAGTAAGTACATGTAGTTTATAATTACACTGTAACAAGGACACCTTACAATAAAGTGTAACCAAAAAATTGCTTTATTTTGCAGTCCACATTTAAATACCATGTATGTATTATTGTGATTACAGTGAATAACTAGGTAATAAACCTGAACCTACCCCATGCAGTTACCTTATATTCGCAGTAATATTATTTCTTAGTTAAGTGCATTGTAGGTACACATACTGTAATAGACTTTAGACCTTCTACTAACTACAAGTAACTTTATAACTACATGTCAGCCAGCAGTAAGTGTATTAATAGACCGTCTGCTTAATATCTACTTCATTTTGATGGTCAGATATTCTGTCAACTTTGCACCTACTTACTCTAACCCTAACTATAACATGTAGTTGCAAGGTTACTTGTAGTTAGTAGAATGCCTAAAGTGGACTATTGAAAAAAATCATAATGTGTTCAGTAAGTAGTGTCGTGTACCTGTGTAAAAAGGGGCGCATAAACAGGTGTAACTGTTGATCCCGTCTACGCAGGTTGCTCCGTTCTGACAGACATTGTCTTTACACTCGTCTATGTCAATGTCACACGAGGGACCTTCATAGCCTGCAGCACATGAACAGCTGAGAAAACACAAATGCATCATTTTAAATGGGGCTCGAGCTTTCGAAGCACTGTGGGAATCAAATTCAAGTCATATTTCACCCCAAAAGATAAAAATACGAAATAAGTGTTTTTGCAGACCTTTGATAAGGACTTTTATTTTTTTCTCTTTTCGCTGTTAAAATATGTTCAGAATAATTCACTAAGAAGCAACAGACACAATGGTTTTAAAAATGAAAATAGACTGAATTAAGCACAACAAATTACACCTTAAAGAGACAGTACACTCAAAAATGAAAATTGTGTTTTCAGCTTTAAGTAGATCCAAACCTGTATGAATGTGTTTGTGCTGAACACAAAGAAAGATATTCTGAAGATTGTGGGAAACATAGCTGTATTTATTTTCTTACTATGGAAAACAATGGTGCACCAAAAACAGCCGAATTACAAACTTTCTTCAAAATATCTTCCTTTGTGTTCAGAACAAACACATTCATACAGGTTTGGATCTACTTGAGGGTGAGTGAACGATGACAGAATTTTCA
>CM049882.1:1105000-1132500 GCA_027474115.1 Schizopygopsis malacanthus
CTTGAAAAAGGTTTCAGTTTTACACTCAAAACAAAACAATACTTAGGCCTAATTGTACGGTTTATGTATTTGAGTTGCATATACAATTTCTATCCATTTAAACACACTGTTTTAACAAAGTAATAAAATAATATGAAAAATGTGATTCATATTTGTCAGTCACACATCGATGATACATGCAAAAAAAAAAATACAAATCATGGCATAGTTTAATAATTAATTATTTGCATGTATTTGAATTTATTTAAATTATCATATATTCTAAAATACACTTATTCAAATTGCTTAAAAGCATAAATTTGTTAATTGTAAAAACAATTAGATGTAGTTTATAAGTGTGAACATGCGGAACGAGCAATGTTCAATTATGAAAATTCTATATATATATAAGATTGAAACAAATTGGATTTATTGATGATACATATATAAACCTGGCTACTGTTAATTTAAAACACATTCAGTTTATTAGTACTATTGTAGAAATCTGACCTGTTTCGTTTACGACTGACAAATATGAATCACATTAACTTGGTGTAATCCACACTGATCAAAGATGTATATGTAATTCAACAACATACATCTTAAATTTGGGCCCAAACATTTATGTTGCCTTCTGTTGAGCTGCTTTAAAGTTGAATTGTGTTTGTCTCTAAAACTGTGCAACATTGACACTGTTATTGAATTAAACTGAAATAAAGTACTAAACTGAGCTGAATAAAGACACTATTAGTACCTCAAGGCTCAGTACTTGGCCCCTTACTTTTCACGCTTTATATGTTACCCCCTTGGGAAATATCATTAAGAAACATGGTGTTAGCTTTAACTGTTATGCTGATAATACTCAGCTCTATATTTCTTTGCGACCTGATGAAACTTACCAATTTGCAAAACTAACGTAATGTATAGTTGATATCAAAAACGGGATGACTAGCAATTTCAGACTGCTAAATTATGGAAAAACTGTTAATTATTGGACCAAATACTTTTGCATGTAATATCCTAGATCACTGTCTAACACTTGACGGCTGCTCTGTAAATTCTTCGTCATCAGTCAGGAACCTAGGCGTGCTTTTTGATAGCAATCTTTCCTTGGAAAAACATGTTTCTAGCATTTTTAAAACTGCATTTTTACATCTTAAAAATATATAAAAATGACGACCTATGTTCTCAATGTCAAATACAGAAATGTTAATTTATGACCTCAAGGTTAGATTATTGTAATGCTTTATTAGGTGGTTGTTCTGTATGCTTAATAAACAAACTACAGATGGTCCAAGATGCAGCAGCTAGAGTTCTTACTAGAACCAGGAAGTATGACCACATTAGTCCGGTTCTGTCAACACTGCACTGGCTCCCTATTAAACATCGTATAGATTTTTAAATCTTGTTAATTACTTATAAAGCCCTGAATGGTTTAGCTCCTCAGTACTTGAGCGAGCTCTTATCCCATTATAGTCCTCCACGTCCGCTGTGTTCTCAAAACTCTGGCCATTTGATAATACCTAGAATATCAAAATCAACTGCGGGCGGCAGATCCTTTTTCTATTTAGCGCCCAAACTCTGGAACAATCTACCCAACACTGTTCGGGAGGCAGACACACTCTGTCAGTTTAAATCTAGATTAAAGACCCATCTCTTTAACCTGGCGTACACATAATTGACTTGACTTGAAGTGCACATCATGCCTGAGAGCAGCTGTGTTTTGTGCAGCTCTTATTGGACACCTGTCCTCAGCCGGAGCTCAGGTTTATCTGTTTCCATGCTGCAGCTTCTGAGGAATTCAGGGTTACCGAACACACAAATGACACGACGAGCCGACCAGACAGCAGTAGAGCAACAACAGCAACATAACCACAGCCAGTCATAATGTATTTCATTAATGTACCGCGACATGAAGCTGGTTTTGAAATTATCTTGTCATATGTCTCTTGTTGTGGTCATTGTGTAGCCTTGTCCGGTTAGGACATTTAAGCACCCTTTCACTGTCTCTGACGAACAACAGACCTGAAGTCAGTGATTTCCAGTGACAGCATGCAGATCTGATTTGAGTTTGGGTGCAATTAAACATTTTGTTATGATGTATTCAAAACTAAATGCATGAGGTAAGAATTAGCTATATATATATATATATATGTATATACCCTAACAGAAAATTATATATTTAATAAAGCAATTATTTCATACTAAGTATAGTTTAAATCTATTAACATATCTATTGACATATCGCTCGAGATATAATTATTATTCAACTTTATTTAGAGTACTAGTGTATAATGCACATTTCTTATTGTTAAGCCTAAAATGGGTTTTAATGTCAGTATTGATGAGGATTACACAATCTTTGAATAATATTGGTCTTTTAATGCAAGATAATTAAAGTGTACCTGAAGTATACGCTCCACTTTAGCTCAATCACATATACTTTAGTTGGACTTCAGCACTACTTCCACACAAGTAAAGTGCATTAAGCACACAATTAGTTGTTCCAGTTTAGCCGACTTTAAGTATAGCAGTTTAGTAGGCTATAGCAGGGTATTTTTATTAAGTACATGCATATGTAAATGTATACTTAGCATGAAATAAATGTATTTTAAATAAATTTTAGATTTGAGTAGATTTTTTTTTCAATAGGGTATATATATATATATTTTTTTGTTTTGGTCTTGTTTGGATATGTTCATTCATGATTCATTTGACAGTTTTGAATAAGAAACAGCTGCTTCACGATCAGTTTGAAATCTTCATGCGACCGCCTGCCACTAGATGGTGGAGAGCCACAATCACACTTGAGTGCTGGAGACAATGGAAAGGCAGCTTTAGTGCTTAGTTCATAAAGATGTACGTACAGCAAGCGGAGCGATTGAAGACCTCCGAATGCCAGAGTCGGGATGCAGCGCAGAGCGTTATAGCTCAGGATCCTGCAGGACAAAATCAGAGAAATGCTGCGGTGAGATTTCAGCTTCACAGCGGTCTCAGCGTGTCAGTAAATCTGAGGAAGACCTACAGGGTCGTCAGCTGACTCATGTTGGCAAACGACGAGTTGGTCAGCGAGCTGATTTTGTTGTTACTCAGGTCTCTGAAATGAAAGATCACAACATGACCGTCAAATCAAGATGACAACTTATCCATTATACACATGTGTGTTGAACAGTAAGAGCGAGGCGTACACTAGCTGCAGGTTCTTGAAGTTGGACAGCTCCTTTGGCACCACGCTGAACTGGTTTCCATCCAGATACCTGCAGACACAAACTCACTGTTAAAGCCATCTACATATTTATCAGCTTCTCAGTCATATGGCTTCAGAAGACCAGTGATGCTCTTTCCTTTGTGTGTGTGTGTGTGTGTGTGTGTGTGTGTGTGTGTGTGTGTGTGTGTGTGTGTGTGTGTGTGTGTGTGTGTGTGTGTGTGTGTGTGTGTGTGTGTGTGTGTGTGTGTGTGTGTGTGTGTGTGTGTGTTTGTGTGAAAGTCTGCTGGGTGTGGGGCAGGACTGACGCGCCTCTCAGCACCTGCTCGTGGTGTTTTGGTAGGAGGAGACGCTTTAATCACGGGCTGAGAGAGCAGCACACCTGGCTAGAGTCAGTGAGAGCTCTGGCCAAATGAGAGGTTTTCGCGCTTGGAGGAATGACAGGCATCTGGTGACGCTCTGTGTGTGTCACTCCCACTGAAAACCATTCTCATTACTCATTAGGCAAGGCAAGGCAAGGCAAGTTTATTTATATAGCACATTTCATACACAGTGGTAATTCAAAGTGCTTTACATAAAAAAAGTGAAATAATAATTCACAGCAATAAAAACAAGGAGTTAAAAATAATAAAAAAAGGAATTTTAAAATGATATAGAAATTGATTTAAAATGAAATTTAAAACAGTTAAATAGAAAAGGATTATACATAAAATAATGCAGTCAGTTCGGACGTAGCACAGCGCTCATTCAACAAATGCACAGCTAAATAGATGAGTTTTGAGTCTGGATTTAAATGTGGCTAATGTTTTAGCACATTTGATCTCTTCTGGAACCTGGTTCCAGCTGCGGGCGGCATAATAGCTAAAAGCGGACTCCCCTTGTTTTGTGTGAACCCTTGGTATTTCTAACTGACTCGATCCTAATGATCTGAGTGGTCTGTTAGGTTTATATTCAGTGAACATATCTGCAATATATTTAGGTCCTAGACCATTGAGTGACTTATAAACGAGTAAAAGTACTTTAAAATCAATCCAAATGTAACTGGAAGCCAATGTAAGGACCTGAGGACTGGTGTGATATGCTCAGATTTTCTGGTTCTAGTCAGAATCCTGGCAGCAGCGTTCTGGATGAGCTGCAGCTGTCTAATGGTCTTCTTTGGAAGGCCGGTGAGGAGACCATTACAATAATCCACCCTGCTGGTGATAAAGGCATGAACAAGTTTCTCCAAGTCTTGACTGGAAACAAAACATCTAATTCTTGCAATGTTTTTGAGATGATAGTATGCTGATTTAGTTACTGCTTTGACATGACTACTAAAACTAAGGTCTGTCTCCAGAATCACCCCAAGATTTCTGACTTGATTTTTAGTAGTTTGACCCCTAGAGTCAAGGTATGCATTCACCTTGAGAACTTCATCTTTGTTTCCAAATGCAATGACTTCAGTTTTCTCCTTGTTTAACTGAAGAAAGTTTTGGCACATCCAACTGTTAATTTCATCAATGCATTGGCAGAGGGAGTCAATGGGGCTATAATCATTTGGAGATAAGGCTAGGTAGATCTGGGTATCATCAGCATAGCTGTGGTAGGCAATTTGGTTCTTCCTCATTATCTGACTTAGTGGGAGCATATAAAGGCTAAACAAGGGCGGTGCAAGAATTGAGCCTTGTGGGACTCCACATGTCATGGACGTCCACTTAGACTTATGCTCTCCTATACTCACATAATAACCTCTCCCTTCTAAGTATGACCTGAACCATTTGAGTGCCATCCCAGAAAGCCCGACCCAGTTTTCCAGTCTCTCTAGAAGTATGTTATGATCGACAGTGTCAAACGCAGCACTAAGATCTAGTAGTACCAGCACTGATATTTTGCCAGAATCAGAATTAAAGCGAATATCATTTATTATCTTAATGAGTGCTGTCTCTGTGCTGTGATGCACGCGGAAACCAGATTGGAAAATTATCCAGGTATCCATTTGAGTTTAAGTAGTTGCACACACACACACACACACACACACACACACACACACACACACACACACACACATATGCAACCAGTCCAAAACCAGGTCAAGATAAGTCTAAGCACATATTAACCATCTGTATTTCAGATATTCATCAAGTGTTGTATGGTTTACCTTGAAACACTGTGCTAACCAGGTGTGATGTGATAAAAGTCTGCTAATCTTAAAGAAGAATCTTTAAAATAATGATTAAAGAGTTTTTATAGAATCTTAAATAAAATAAACCAACAACACTCAAACACCCTTAAAGTTTACAACATGGAGAAACGAAACCCGGTCAAAAAGAGGAAGCAATCTTATGATAGAGAAATTGATTTGACTTCAAAAACACCCCCAAAAAATTCATTTCATTTATATGTATATTAAACATTGGTCAATAATATTTACAACACTATATAACCTATTTAGTTCCCCTCACTACACCACAAATCCTTTAAATGTAACAGTATTACAGAAAAATAAGTAGCTATAAAACTGTATATTAAACCATGAAATAAAACACAAATTAGGCTATAGTGCCATTCATTATAAAGAGCAAGCACATGTCAAGCTAAAATGAATAGATTCAAAGCGAAACTGAAACAGCATTGGGCTCACACAACCCTCTCTCATTCGACAATAATCCAGATGTTACAATTCTCGCTGCATGCTGATGTTACAGCAGACCTTTTAAATTGAACAGTGTAACTTTTATGTATTTTAGTTTGATGATGAATGGCTGAAATGTCAAGTTAGCAACGCTAGAACTGATGTGTCGTGCATGTGCACATCAATTGGATTTATTAAAATAAAGATAGCTATAAAGAAAACAAATAAATGCAGCAAGAGTGTCACATACGAGCATAGCCATAGCATTTTTTTTTGTTAATCTGTTAATTAAAAGAAATGTAGCAGTATTTATTTGATATAGTTATTTTCAGTTTTTTTCTCTGTTCACTGAAGCGCTGCTGGTGCGTGATGCACCGATGTGCCAATTCTCATGGTCTGTTGTTCATGATGCTATTTGTGCATATAAAGTTAAAGTTATGAAAGAAGGAGAAAAAGCATACGCGGTTGTGAGACAGGAAAATAATCTAAATTAATATATAATTCTCCACCAGATTTAATATGCTGCACACAAGTTCAGGCTAACTCAAAAACTTGTGTACATGAGCTGAGACCAGACGTGAGATTTGATCCTAGCCATCGCTCACGTCCATATTGATAAATTTCACGTTTTATGTAGAAAAGACCATATGCCCAATTTTCTGTTTGTTTTTCGTAAATGAGGCCCACTGTGATTCATATTTGTCAGTCATGCATAAATGAAACTGGACAGATTTCTACAATCAATCAATCAATCAATCAATAATAAATAAATAAATAATCATGGCATAGTTTAATACTAACTATTTACATATATGCATTTATGCAATTATTCAAACTGCTTGTAATCAGCATAAATCTGTTCAAAGTTAAAAACAATACAATTTATCAATTTAAAAGTATGACCATGGTTAAAATATGACTAGCTGTGGAACAAGCAAATGCATGAGACTAAAACACTTTGGGTGTACTGATAACAAGTATATAAAGCTGGTTATTGTGTATTTAAAACACATTCAGTTTATCAGTACTATAACAGAAATCGTACCCAGACATAATGGATTTATGTCTGACATGCCAGTTTAGTTTGTTACAACTGTGTAATCCAAACTCTATATGCAATTCAAATGAACAAATCTTACATTTAGGCCTAAATCTGTTAAGAAAGAGGTTTCTTAGAAGTGGTGAATGCCTCGCATCTTTCTGGGACTTTTCCAAACTCCCTGAAAACGGCAGTTGTTAAGCCCCTTCTGTAAAAGAGCAATCTTGATAACACCATGTTGAGCAACTATAGAATATCAAATCCAATATCAAATCTTCCTTTCATAGGTAAGATTATTGAAAAGGAAGTTTTTAATAAGCTGAACAAATACTTAAACTCAAATGGATACCTGGACAATTTGCAAACTGTTTTCCAAGCGCATCATAGCACAGAGACAACGCTTATTAAGATAATAAATTATATTCGCTTTAATTCTGATTCTGGCAAAATATCAGTGCTGGTACTACTAGATCTTATTGCTGTGTTTTACACTGTCGATCATAACATACTTCTACAGAGCCTGAAAAACTGGGTCAGGCTTTCTTGGATGGTCCTCAAATGGTTCATACTTAGAAGGGAGAGGTTATTATGTGAGTATAGGAGAGCATAAGTCTCAGTGGACGTCCATCGCATGCGGTGTCCCACAAGGCTCAATTCTTGCACCACTCTTGTTTTGCCTGTATATGCTCCCACTGAATCAAATATTGAAAAATAACCAAATTTCCTATCACAGCTATGCTGATGATAGCCAGATTTACCTAGCCTTATATCCAAATGACTACAGCCCCATTTACTCCCTCTGCCAATGCATTGATGAAATTAACAGTTGGATGTGCCATAACTTTCTTAGCTAGCAGTAACTAAATCATTTTACTATCATCTCAAAAACATTGCAAGAATTAGATGTTTTGTTTCCAGTCAACTTGTTCATCCCTTTATCACCAGCAGGGTGGATTATTGTAATGGTCTCCTCACCGGCCTTCCCAAAGAAGACCATTAGACAGCTGCAGCTCACCCAGAACGCTGCTGCTAGGATTCTGACTAGAACCAGAAAATATGAGCATATCACACCAGTCCTCAGGACCTTACACTGGCTTCTAGTTACATTTAGGATTTATTTTAAAGTACTTTTACTCATTTATAAATCACTCAATGGCCTAGAACCTAAAAACATTGCTGATATGCTCACTGAATATAAACCTAACAGACCACTCTGATCATTAGGATCGAGTCAGTTAGAAATACCTACGGTTCACATAAAACAAGGGGAGTCCGCTTTTAGCTTTTATGCCATCTGCAGTTGGAACCAGCTTTCAGATGAGATCAGATGTGCAAAAAACGTTAGCCACATTTAAATCCAGTCTCAAAACTCATCTGTTTAGCTGTGCTTTTGTTGAATGAACATTGTGCTACGTCCGAACTGACTGCACTGTATTTATGTATATATAATGTATATATGTCATTTTCTATTTTTAACTGTTTTAAATATATTTATAATGTTTTTAATAATTGTAAAAGTTTTTAAATTCCTTGTTTTATTGTTGTGATAATTTTTTATGATTATTTTACTTATTTTTATGTAAAGAAATGCTGTGAAGGTAAAGAAAATCTGGGCAAAGAAGTTTGTTGGAGTTCTATTTGTTTGGTTTATGATGGTCACAGTAAGTAGGGGGTGAAGTAGTGGAATATTTAGGCATTTTGGAAGGAGTTTTCACTTAGTGTGGAAGAGTTTGAACAAAGCTTGAGAATGTTTGTTTTTGTGTTAAGAGCACAGTTTTTAAATTCCTTGATTTTATTGTTGTGATAATTTTTTATGATTATTTTACTTCCTTTCATGTAAAGCACTTAGAATTACCATTTTGTATGAAATGTGCTTCATAAATAAACTTGCCTTGATTAAATATATTTTTATTTTAACTCTGCTGGGTTTCTATCACTGTGAAATTGCTCTAGTAGCTCCGCCCACTGTGAAATCATCTCAGGTTATGTATGTAACCATGGTTCCCTCAAAGGAATGAGATCCTGCAGCGTCGCAGATGTCCTGTACCGGCACACCTGACAGGAAGGCCTTGGAGGCCGCCACACTTCGAGTCAAGTGAGCCTTGACCCCCAGAGGCGAGGGGAGACCAGAGGACTCATAAGCCAGAGAGATGGCATCGACTATCCACCGACTGAGGGTCTGTTTCATAGCAGACCCCTCTTGGGACCACAGCACACAAGCAATTGGTTCGCCTTTCTCCACAGGGCAGCTCTGTGGACGTATACACGTAAGCTTCTGCTGGTCTGGCTCCCCGAAGGGAGGAGGACAGAAGGCCTGTAGTACGATGGGCTGTGGTGCAACAGAGGGAACTTTAGGCACATACCCCACTCAAGGGTAGAGAAACGCCTTGGCCATGCCGGGCGCAAAGTCTAGATAAGTAGGGGCCACTGAAAGGACCTGTAGATCACCAACTCTCTTCAAAAAAGAAATAGCCAACAGGAAGGCAGTCTTAATAGTGAGAAGTCTATCAGAGATCTCCTCGATGGGCTCAAAGGGAGTCTTGCATAGAGCCTCTAACACCACAGCCAAGTCCCACGTGGGGACACGGGACTGTACTTGGGGGCTCAGCCTCAACGCACCGCGGAGGAAACGTGTAACTAGGGAATGTCTACCCACTGCCTGGCCACCTAGAGGGGTGTGGAAGGCTGCAATGGCCGCCATGTAAACTTTAATGCTTTAAAGCTCTGGATTGGAGGATGGTCTCAGCTACCTCAGTTGAGAGACCGAAAGCTATGAGCTGTGCCCCCTTAGGGGCCACACCCGCTGCTTCCACAGCTCCGGGCGGGGGTGATAGATTCCCGCCTGTGAGACAAGATCCGTCCTGACGGGAATCTCCCATGAAAAGCTGTCGAGGAGAGAAATCAAGTCCAAGAACCATACTCGGCCCGGCCAAAACGGTGCAACCAACAGTAGGCTGTCCTCATTCCGGCGCACTCTTGCCAGAACTCCTGGGAGCAGAGCGATCGGGGGAAAAGCGTACAGACAAAGCTTTGGCCAAGTCTGCACCACGACAGGAGAAACTTTTCTTGGCGTTTAGTCTTAACCCCAAAACTTTCATGTTGGCGAGCACGACATCTCAATGTCGAGCCGCCATCTGCTCTGAGTGAGCTAAAATCAACTAATCGTCGATGTAATTCAGTACTCGGATGCCTTGAAGCCGTAATGGGGCCAGTGCAGCATCCACACACTTCGTGAAAGTGCGAGGTGAGAGTTCTAGGCTGAAGGGAAGAACTCGATATTGGTACGCTTCGCCCCCGAAAGTGAACCTCAGGAACTTTCTGTGTTGGGAAAGGATGGAGACACGGAAGGATGCGTCTTTTAGATCTATCATGACAAACCAGTCCTCGGACCTGATCTGAGACACGACCTGCTTGAGTGTGAGCATCTTGAACTTCAGTCGCATGAATGAGCGGTTCAGTTGATGCAGATCTAAAATGGGACGCAGTCCTCCATCCTTCTTTGGAACTATGAAGTACTGGCTGTAGAATCCGGACTCTCTCTCGTGAGGAGGGACCACCTCGATGACCTCCTTCCTTAACAGCGTGTCTACTTCCTGTTCCATAACCAGAGCCTGCTCGGGACCGACCGGAGTAGGAATGACCCCGCTGAAGCGTGGCGGCAGGGTGCTGAATTGAATACGATACCCTTCCTTTATCATGTGCAGGACCCACCGAGACACATTGGGCAGTAGATTCCACGCTGCTAAATAGTCTACTAAGGGAATCAGTCTCTCGAGACTGATCTCTGGTGCAATTGGAGCAGCTAGATCTAGAGACCTCCGAAGAGGGGGCAAGCTTCTCAGCTCCGCTACACTCGCGGGCAGAACAAACTGAGAGAGACGCTCGTTGGGGACGGCTACGCCCCAGGAACACTGGCAAGGTTAGCAAACCAATCCCCTGAGAGAACTGAGGCGAGATGGGAACCGTGTGACACCGCTCCACCCAGTAGGAGCCGCCCTCAGAAGTCCTGCGCCACACGTCAGAACTTCTTCGCCGAGGACTTTCTAGCCTGAATAGCGGCCAGCAGATCCGTTTTCGGTCTAGCAGTCCCCGGCACAGAGTGCCGCTGACCTCTGCCACTCTGTGGGGGCGCACGAGAGGAGACATTGTGTCTCCCTATATGAGGAGCTGGTATGCGGAGGGGGCTGCTCTCGCCCAGGAGCTCTAGAGCGGTGAGGGTGGAACCACTGGAACGCTGCCGCTTGTTTACGGGCCTCCTGATACCTGTCGATGACTGCATTGACGGCGTCGCCAAACAGGCCAGAAGGCGCAAGCGGGGCGTCAATGAGGCAGAACCAATCTTTCTTTCTCATGTCTGAGAGGGTCAGCCACAAATGTCTTTCCGCTGCCACCATAGCTGCCATGGAGTGCCCAATAGCACAGGCTGTCTCTGTGGAGGTGCGGAGAGATTCGCCTTAGTTCTGAAATATCTTCAGCTTTAATCTCCTCGCGCTCATCTAAATACTCCAGCAGGTCAGCTTGGTATGCCTGTAACACAGCGATTGTGTGCAGACACGCACCAGCCTGACCTGCTGCCGCATACCCTTTGTAGATGTAGTGTGCAGTGGCTTGGTGGGCAGTGCCGGAGTCTTCAGAGATGATGCCACACCGGGGAACAGATAGCTAGCAAGCGTCTGTTCCACTTGGGGCATTGCTCTGTAACCACACTCCTTCAACCCCGCCACATTGCTTTTTATAGTAATCAGAAGCGGGGATGGAGAGGTGGGCCGAGAATGGCCTGGCCCATGATCTCGATCTCGGTGTGGAGATTGGGGAAAAACGGAGGCTCGGTCGTGGAGTTGGTGGCTTCGCCGGCAGAAAGCGTTCATAAAGCTTGCTTTTCTGCAGCTTGGACTGTCTTTCGGCGGGCCACTCGATCTTTCATTTGGCCACAGCAAGAGTCACCACCTCCAGAAGCTTCTCATATTGGGGCGATTGAGGAGGCAAATCCTCATCGACGCTCACCACATCAACCTCCTCGGAGGAAGAGAGGGGAAGCGTTGAGCCCTCGCCCCAGGGGGAAGAGACCGCAGAACGGGCTTCCGATCCCAGATGGAGGGCGGCTGATCTGGCGGGTGAGGAAGAAGATAGGGACTCGCCTGTCACCATTCCCTCCGCCAGATCGAGCTGCGAACCCCACAAGTGCAGCTGCCAGCACCATGAGGAGCGCTAGTGAAGGCTCCCTCCTCGAAGAGGGCCTTCCGGGAGCGAAACGCGTGCCCCCTCAAGGACAATGTGAGCAATCGGCTCCCTCGAGAGACTGCACGCACAGCTTGTGTGTATCCCCGCTCGTAATGTAGCGAGGGCAGGGAGGGAAACAGAGCCTGAAACATGATCTGCTATCGCCCTTATGCTTTGTCTTATATATGGCCTTGGACATAGTAGGATATGCTTGACAGACAAGACCAAATAAGACTCACAACGATTAGAAAAACTGACACACACACAGAGAGCTTGCTAAATGAAAGAAAGCTGATGCCGGCTCCACCACATGTGCTTTTAAGCTTCCTGGTCACTACGTCACCCCGCCTGTGACGTCTGGCCCGTCCATTGGACTGATTACACATGTGATTCAGAGCGTGGTCACGCTGAAGGCATTCCCTTAGCGTTCCGACGCAGCTCGAGTTCCTGGAATGGGAACTCATTGGTCCTCATCTCGATCCACTTTAACATGACATAAGCTCTGATTGGCTGTGATTTCATCCCTTTTTGAGGCAAAAAAAACAACGATACAAAGGCAGAAGGTGTAATGGTGTTCAGAGCGTTGACTCACAGCTCGGTGATGTTGCGTGGGATTCCTTTGGGTAAGACGCGCAGGTGTTTGTTGCTGCAGCGGACCACGGTCTCCAGACAGGTGCACTCCGAGGGACATTGAATGGGCGGTGCGCAGCTCGCTTCCTCTTGATCTGCCCACATCACACACACACAGAACAGTGAATCATCCTACTGTGAAAACAAAACACTGCAGTGTGTCAAATCAATATTTATGAAGAGAAGAGCGTGTACCCTCCTGGCAGCGGAAGTCTGGTAAGGCCACGTCCTGCAGGGGAATCTCTTTGAGGAACGCCGGCTGCTGGCAGCGTGGGTTTCCCGTCACGATCTTACGGTTCCTCAGCCAGCTGCTCAGCCACGCCAGGTGGCAGTTACAGTTGAATGGGTTGGCCAACAGGTTTCTGCCATTCACACACACACAAAATATATGAATTGGCCACCTCTGCAGCACCAAACTTGTCCTAAACAACAAAGTACTATTTCCATGGAGTATTATTTTGTAATTCATTACGCCCAACACTGGATCTGGATTGTATGGTGCAGCATAATGACTGGTATCTACCTTTTTCCTACATCCCATCATGCTTTGTATGAATTATGGGAGTACATTTTATCATGTTGTCACTAATCAGCTGATTGTTAAAGGCTTGCATTCAGGCTCATTCTATAACTATAACTATAATGTTTTAGTAATCATGTGTGAAAGACCCTTAATCTTTTGAAAGCCAAACAATACTAATGAATGAGGAAAACACAGTAAAATCAACTGTTGAAGAAACCATCAGGCTTCAATGGCACGGCTTCCCAGGAACGATCCAGCTGGAGTTAATGATTACAGGAAACATCTGTCTCTATCACCACATGCTAAACTGTTTCTCGGGATTTCTGCCAATGTGTGTTTGGCTCGTACAGGGTTGAGAGGCTCTGCAGCGTGTCGAAGGCTCCGGGTGTGATGGTGGTCAGCGCGTTGTCGTAGAGCGACAGCAGACGGACGTTGTGCAAGCCCGTGAAACTGTTGTTGTGAATGCAGCTGATGCGATTGTTGCGCAACATTCTAGAACAGAAAGATGTGAAGATGAATTCACACAAATAAACCATGCATTATGGCCGAATCTGATTGGATTTTGACACAAGCTGGGCTCACAGCATGCGCAGGCCATCCAGTCCTTTGAAAATCCCGCTGTGCACTGAATCTAGCTGATTCGCCGTCAGGTGCAGCTCGTTAACCAAAGACGCCCCCTCAAACGCCCCGTCCTCGATCTCTGAGATCTTATTGTTGCTCAGGTTTCTGCAGATCACACCACAATGTCAGTGGAGCATCATGAGCAGAGCATCACACGGACGAGAGAGCATCCACTTACATTTTCTTCAGGTGAGAAAGCGTCTTGAAAGCACCTGTGGCCTCTATCGACGTGATCTCGTTATTATTGAGACGCCTGGAGAAAACACACGGTAGAATGATATATAATAACACAAACAGCCCTCACCAAAATTAACCATGGTTTATCGGCTGAAAAACAGCAATAGAAACCATCAGAGAGTTTGTAATGGTTTTACTGGTTTTAATGGGATTTGTATTGGTTTTAATGGAAACTGTAATGGTCCCTGTTGGTCTCTACTGGTAATTGGTCACCTTTTATCTATTGGAGGCTTGTTAAAACCAATACATCCTAATGGAATATGTCCCCAAAAAAATTGAGACATATTCCATTAGCCATTAATTATATTAAGGGTTAAAAGTTGATGGTTTGTAATGTTTGTAATGGTACATGTAGTGGAAACCATTAGAATTTCTGAGATGGTTTCTATTGTTTTTTTTAAGCAGGGCTTACTAACAAAACCAAAAAAACATGGTTAATATAGTTAAACCATGGTAACCACAAATGTGACCCTGGAGCACAAAACCAGTCTTAAGTCGCTGGGGTATATTTGTAGCAATAACCAACAATATATTATATGGGTCAAAATTATTGAATTCTCTTTTATTCCAAAAATCATTAGGATATTATGTACCATGAAGACATTTTGTAAATTTCCTACCGTAAATATATGAAAACTTAATTATTGATTAGTAATGCATCGCTAAGAACTTCATTTGAACAACTTTAGAGATGATTTTCTCAATATTTAGATTTTATTGCACCCTCAAATTCCAGATTTTCAAATAGTTGCATCTCGGCCAAATATTGTTCTATCATAACAAACCATACAGAGGATGTATAAATCATTTATTTTACCCTTATGACTGGTTTTGTGGTCAAGGGTCACAAATGAACCATGATTTCACTAGACTTACCATAGTTGAACCATGGTATTTGTAGTAAAATTGATATAAAAATGGCAATCAATAAACCAAAAACCATGGTTACAACACTTTTACTACAATAAAAGCATGGTTAATTTGTGTAAGGGAGACTCAAAAATGGAAAGGTACTAATAATAAAAAAGTATCTTATCTATCTATAAGCATTCATTGGCAGGTGTGAGGTGTTTGCTGTCTTACATCATAACAAACCATACAGTTCATTTATTTTACCCTTATGTGGTGGATGGTGGGATGTGTAGTAAAATTGATATAAAAATGGCAATCAATAAACCAAAAACCATGATTACAACACTTTTACTACAATAAAAGGATGTGGTTCAGCAGGTGTGAGGTGTTTGCGTAGAGTGGTGGATGGTGGGATGTGCTGGAGCAGTCCACTACATTGGACTCGCAGCGGCATTTGGCTGGACAAACGGGGTCATTATTACAGTCGCTGCTCAGCCTGGTGTCCTCCGTTCCTGCAGCAAACACAACACGCCTCGCAATGAGACGCGGCCAGGGAAGCCTCAGAAGAGCTAAACAGAGCTGGAGGCTGCTATCTAATGAGTGTTCAATAATTAAAGCGCACGCACACTCCAGGAGACCGTGAGTGTTTGTCAGCGCAACCACCCCACAGTCGGGGGAAAATGAGTCATCATGATTTCTTACTTTGTTGTCATGGAATTAAAGCAGCTGCTCAAACACAGACTATGAAGAAAACCAAGGCTTCGTGTCATGTTAATGAATGCGGCGCACACTCACCTGGGATGACGTACTGCTCCTTGTCTGTGATGGAGACACAAGAAGACAATAATCACCAAAACTAATAGCATCTCCGAATAGAAATGCATTCGCAGATGAGCTCATGTCAATGATGGAAGGCAACAGAAAATGTTGCACGTTAAAAAATAAATGTCAATCACATTTTCGCATCCGTAGCATGCATTTTGATAGGAAAGGATGAGGAATACGGACTCAGTGTGCAATGTGTGTTTACTGTACAGACTGTTTTTTGTGTAGTGTGTATGCACTAGTGCAGTGCTGTGGTGTACAGCATTTTCTTGTGTTTTGGTACTCCATCAATCCATTTCAGCAGCTGTTGTGTTGAGGCTTTCTTGGACAACATGCATGTGTGAGAATCATCTCTGCGAACTGTATTTTCCTGAGCTTGTCCGTATCAAGCATTGCTGTAGCACAGAAAATGATGCCTTTCAAAATTCCTGTACATGATTCATTTTCCAAAACAAAACATGACGCACTGGAAACCATTAGTTATATGGTAGCTGATCTCAATCTGTCATTGCCAAAACAACACCGTAAGCACAAAACATGATGTAAATACTGAAGTCTCTTTTGCTCACCAATGCTGCTTTTATTTGATCAAAAATACAGTAAATCAATACTATTGTGAAACATTAAAACAATTTAATATGTTGCTCAAGAAACAATCTTTGTGTGAAATTGATCAAAAGTGACAGACAAGTTATAATGTTGCAAAATATTTCTATTTCTATTTCTAATCTTTTGAACTTTCTATTAATCTGTGAATCCTGAAAAATAAAGTTTTCAACATTGATGATGATCAGAAATGTTCAGCATATTATTATGATTTCTGAAGCATCATGTGACACTGAAGACTGAAATAATGATGCTGAAAATACAGCTTTGATCACAGAAATAAATTACACTTTAACAAATATTCACGTAAAAAAACGCTATTTTAACTTGTAATATTATTTCACTTTTTTTGATCAAATAAATGCAGCCTTGGTAACTTCTTTCAAAGATATGAATAATTCCGAACTGCTATAGTGTATATTCAGCAGCTGCTATAATGCTTTAACTGCAGACTCGTGTGGAAAACTCCTCCTCCAGTACAGTAAGAGGTCTGTGTTTGATGGTTTTGGGATTGAACATGATGACGTTGTGAATGGTGGTCTACACAGTGATGTTGAGTGCAGTGTTGTACCGGAGCAGCGGAACTTCTTGCTCTTGATCTGGCCGATGCGTTTGTTGGCGAGCCGGCGAGGGCTGGTGCAGCGGGCGCCGCTGGTCTCGATGGGGTTGGAGCGCAGGTAGTCGGCCAGCCATTTCAGATTACAGTCACAGATGAAGGGATTCTGAGCCAGATGCCTGCAGTGACACAAACACATTCACCTGATCAGCATCCACACGTTTACAGCCATAGTTAGGCTACACAGTTCTTCATATTTAACATCACTTCAGGAACGACTGGATGTATTGTTGCAGAAACATGTCAAACGTGATCATGAATACACTAGAAACTTTGCCGTAACCTCCTGCAGTTTACATGAGTGAAGCTGTAACCTGATATTTGCTAGACTTTTTATAAATATGTTCAGAGGATATAGTGTGTGTGTGTGTGTGTGTGTGTGTGTGTGTGTGTGTGTGTGTATGTGTGCATGTTTATGTGGTTTATGAGGACACAAATTTGTATAATGACATGGGTATGACATAGGTATTACAAGGAGAAGGTGATTTATGAGGACATTTTCAGTGTCCCCATAATTTAAAATGCTTATAAATCATACAGTGTGCGTTTTTTGGGGGGGAAAGTGGAAATGCACAGTCTCCTGTGAGGGCTAAGTTTAGGTGTAGGGTAGGTGTAGGGCAATAGCACATACAGTTTGTACAGTATAAAAACCATTACGCCTATGGAGAGTCCCCGTAAACCATAAAAACCAACATGTGTGTGTGTGTGTGTGTGTGTGTGTGTGTGTGTGTCAATAAAGACTTTTGCTTGTATTACCCACAGTTACTCATAATTCTTTACATGCAAGATCAGTGGAACATATTCATTCATTCATTAAACTACATCAAGCACACATATACAGTTTCATTACTTATTGCATTAGGTTTAAATCTATTCAATGTCAATTAAGACTCCTTAACATTAGGCATACACGCACGTGTGATTGTAAATGAATACTGTTTGAAAATCAGTTAAAAGCACGTGTTGTGAGTGTGTGTGAGCTCACAGGGTCTGGATTGCGCGCAGCGAGCTGAATGTGCCCTTGGCCAGTGTTTGGATTTTGTTGTCATATAAAGAAAGCAGAGAGAGATTCTGCAGATCCTGAAAGGTGTTGGCGCGAAGACAGTGGATCTTGTTTGCGTTCAAAAGGCTGGAAACACACGAGAAACAATAGTTATAACCTACACCTGTTAAGTACTTCCTAGCCCTTATAAAAGAACAATCACGAATAGAAGAAACTCTTAGATATCTCAATGGGTCAAAAATGTCCATGTTGATTTTATGGCTCTATACTCTTGCGCAAGCACTGAGCAATGAAATGTGGCTCTGGAAGAGACGGTCACACTCACAGCAGCTGGAGGGCGTAGAGTCCGTCAAACACTCCTTTGGGCAGATCGGTGATCTTGTTTCCATACAGAACCCTGAACACCGGAGAGACAGTCAGCAGAAGAGCAAACACACACATCCTTACATCATCCAGGAGCGCTCAGAGGAGTACACGGAGACATCCCAGGACAGACCGCAGCATCGTCACAGTGCTGGAACTGACTAATATTAAAATATACAATGTTCTTGCTTGGTTCACATTAGAAATATCTGGTATTGAAACGTGCCACTTTAGCAGGACTTTTTTTTTGCATCAGAGCGATAGTTCATTCAAAAATTAAAATGTACTCACTTTCCAGGATGTAGATGAGTTTGTTTCTTCATCAGGTTTGTAGAAATTTCTCAGCAATGGATGCTCTGCAGTGAATGGGTGCCGTCAGAATGAGAGCTGATAAAAACATCACAATAATCCACAGTCCATCAGTTAACATCTGGAGTAGACAAAGAGCTGTTTTGACTTGTAAATGCAGCTTGATCTGTGCAGATGTCTCTCCTGATTCAGACCAGAACACTTTTTCACTGGAGGAAGAGTTATTATGGATTATGGACCAGTATTTGAGTTAAAAACGTCTTAATGCTGGATTTGCTTCAGGTTTTGTCTTCTCCAGGTGTTCACTGATGGACTGGAGTGCTGTGGATTATTGTGATGTTTTTATCAGCTCTCATTCTGACGGCACCCATTCACTGCAGAGCATCCATTGCTGAGACACATTTCTACAAACCTGATGAAGAAACAAACTCATCCTAATCTCGGATGGACTGAGCATGAATACATTTTCAGCAAATTTTCATTTTTGGTTAAACAGTTTATTTAAGGTTGCGATGAAACAAAAGTAGCAACAGATCTTTCTTTTCAATATTGTGTGATGTACACAAATTTGAACATATGCACAGATAAATTGTTCACAATAAGATGCATTTACGAAACAGGTTGCATACATTTTAACTTCATGCAAACTTTAAGAAAAAAAATTAACCAAATCCGCTGACTTCAAACGGATGGAACTGAATTAAAAATGACAGCGTACGTACAAACATACAGCACTTTGGTGATGTACAGAAAGTTAGGATGTTGTCATGAATATTAATGAGTTTACGCCCAGAAAGGTTAGCAAAGTCAGCATGGCCTAATTAATATTCATGAGCTATGCCACAAACAACCCATCACAGCACACAAAACTGCTTCTGACGCTCTAAACACAACATCCTTTACTGTACACACGCACACACGCGCACACACACACACGCACGCACACACACACACACACACGCACGCACGCACGCACGCACACACACACACAAACTCTCTCGCTCTCACACACTCACTGACACACACACACGCAGACACACGCACACAGACACACACACACACACACACACACACACACTCTCTCTCACACACTCACAGTGAGTTTAGAGAGCGCAGGCCCTGGAAGGCATCAGGAGCGAGCTCAGAAATCTGGTTGTTGCTGAGATCTCTGTAAAGAGAGACAGAGGAGAATGAAGACACGCTTCAGTAGATGATCAGAAGTGAAGAGAGCTGGCCTGTATCACGCTGCGCCAGGGCTGTGTTCGGCTTCTGTGGCTGTAGGTATGTAAATGTGTAGCTCTGAACCTCGGGCCCTGCTGTGGTGAGGTCTATTAGTAAACGGCAGGCATTACAGGCCCCGGAGAAGACTTTAATAAGCCTGCGGTCTAGCCATCAAACCACATGCCAGTTCAGCACGGCAAACAGAGATGCGATGGGAATTTGCGTAGTGGTCTGGATCCGGGTTTTCACAAGCCGTGCCACACTGTTTAAATTGGTCAGGTTGGTTTCTGCTGGTTCAATGTGGTCTCCCACCTCAACCTCGTCTCCAGCTGTTCATTTAGAGCAGGTTACAAATCATCCAGCATCTGCCCGAGCTTCATCTGACTGATTAAACTGGATTCTGTATGAACAAGTCTAATCAATACGTTAGAATTGGATCTTACAGTGACCAAAATGTCTATAAAAGTACGTTGCGCACATGAGAGGAGTGTAGTGTTTTCTGCAATCTTACATTCTGCGCAGTTTCTTATGAGGAGAAAACGCTCCTGGAGGGATGGATTTGATGCTGTTTTGTTCCAGTCGTCTGCGAAAAGAGAAATACAGAAACATGCAGGCGTTATTGTAACATTGACATGTTTTTGCTCTCTGTTTTGTCTCACTGCCATCTCAAATACACACTCAGCCGAAGTCTTGAGTGGACCTGTGCACCACTTTTTGTTCAGTTCATTACCAGCTTTATTGGATCAGTAGAAATGGCTTTCTACCCACTTCAAGTGCTCATCATTACATGCCATAGTGTCTATTCTATACATTCATGCATGATGCTAGCTAATTCCTAAAGCTTTAGTTTGCAGGTTTAGACATTTTTTTTCTCAAAGAAGCAGAATAAACAATCACTGTATACTTTGTATCACTGAATAAGATTTCCATTATGGACAAGTCAGCGCTAGTTCAGAGTCAGTCTGCAGATACGGAGTCAAAGTTTGGTGTGTAACAGACACACAACAGACTCTTATTTTTGATCTTCAGACTATGATCCTGTCCAGTTGGAGAAGATCAGGCATGTTTGATATGTAGGACTGATTTTAGAACATGTTTCTGCATGAGTTTGTTGTAAAGGTCTGGTAGTGTGTGATATATTCATTCATTCAACATATAATGCCCAGTTTTTCTCTATAACCATTTACAAAGTCGGCAAGCCTAGTATTTGAAATTAAAGTTGTGTAGTAAATTCCAGCCGTAGTATAGTATATATTGTCCATTTGCGAGGTGATTGACAAGTAGAGTACAATCACAAACTGATTGAGAAACATTTGCTTCTTCTAAAATTATTTTTAAATACAGTATATAAACATGTAAATACTACATACAGTAATTCTTCCAAAAGTAGTCGTGTGTGTATGATTTCTGTGAATGAGCTGTCGTAGGAAATATTCACAGCAAACAAGTTCTCTCTTGTGGCAGACGCTTGGAGAAAAGAGCTGATAAAGGCTGATGTTAGGGTTAGGGTCAGGGTCTTTGGATGTCATTAGTGTCTGGGTTAGGTTAGGGTTAGGGTCTTTGGATGTCATTAGTGTCTGGGTTAGGTTAGGGTCTTTGGAGTGTCTTTGGTTAGGGTGTCTTTGGATTAGTGTCTGGATTAGGTTAGGGTTAGTGTCTTTGGATGTCATTAGTGTCTGGGTTAGGTTAGGGTCTTTGGGTTAGGGTTAGGGTTAGGGTTAGGGTCTTCGGATGTTATTAGTGTCTGGGTTAGGGTTAGGGTCTTTGGGTGTCATTAGTGTCTGGTTTAGGTTAGGGTCTTTGGATGTCATTAGTTTCTGGGTTAGGTTAGGGTTAGGGTCTTTGGATGTCATTAGTGTCTGGTTTAGGTTAGGGTCTTTGGATGTCATTAGTGTCTGGGTTAGGTTAGGGTTAGGGTCTTTGGATGTCATTAGTGTCTGGGTTAGGTTAGGGTTAGGGTCTTTGGATGTCATTAGTGTCTGGGTTAGGTTAGGGTCTTTGGATGTGTCATTAGTGTCAGGTTTAGGTTAGGGTTAGGGTCTTTGGATGTCATTAGTGTCTGGGTTAGGTTAGGGTTAGGGTCTTTGGATGTCATTAGTCATTAGTGTCTGGGTTAGGTTAGGGTTAGGGTCTTTGGATGTCATTAGGTCTGGGTTATGTTATTAGTGTCTGGGTTAGGTTAGGGTTAGGGTCTTCGGATTTTATTAGTGTCTGGGTTAGGTTAGGGTCTTTGGGTGTCATTAGTGTCTGGGTTAGGTTAGGGTTAGGGTCTTCGGATGTTATTAGTGTCTGGGTTAGGTTAGGGTTAGGGTCTTCGGATGTTATTAGTGTATGGGTTAGGTTAGGGTCTTTGGATGTCATTAGTGTCTGGGTTAGGTTAGGGTTAGGGTCTTTGGATGTCATTGGTGTCTGGATTAGGTTAGGGTTAGGGTCTTTGGATGTCATTAGTGTCTGGGTTAGGTTAGGGTTAGGGTCTTTGGATGTCATTAGTGTCTGGGTTAGGTTAGGGTTAGGGTCTTCGGATGTTATTAGTGTCTGGGTTAGGTTAGGGTCTTTGGGTGTCATTAGTGTCTGGGTTAGGTTAGGGTTAGGGTCTTTGGATGTCATTAGTGTCTGGGTTAGGTTAGGGTTAGGGTCTTTGGATGTCATTAGTGTCTGGGTTAGGTTAGGGTTAGGGTCTTTGGATGTTATTAGTGTTAGGGTCTGGGTCATTAGGTTGGGTTAGGTTAGTCTTTGGATGTCGGATGTTATTAGTGTCTGGGTTAGGTTAGGGTCTTTGGATGTCATATTCTGGTTTAGTTAGGGTTAGGGTCTTTGGATGTTAGGTTGGGTTAGGGTTAGGGTCTTTGGATGTCATTAGTGTCTGGGTTAGGTTAGGGTTAGGGTCTTTGGATGTCATTAGTGTCTGGGTTAGGTTAGGGTTAGGGTCTTTGGATGTCATTAGTGTCTGGGTTAGGTTAGGGTTAGGGTCTTTGGGTGTCATTAGTGTCTGGGTTAGGTTAGGGTTAGGGTCTTTGGATGTCATTAGTGTCTGGTTTAGGTTAGGGTTAGGGTCTTTGGATGTCATTAGTGTCTGGGTTAGGTTAGTGTCTTTGGATGTCATTAGTGTCTGGGTTAGGTTAGGGTTAGGGTTTTGGATGTCATTAGTGTCTGGGTTAGGTTAGGGTTAGGGTCTTTGGATGTCATTAGTGTCTGGATTAGGTTAGGGTTAGTGTCTTTGGATGTCATTAGTGTCTGGGTTAGGTTAGGGTTAGGGTCTTTGGGTGTCATTAGTGTCTGGGTTAGGTTAGGGTCTTTGGATGTCATTAGTGTCTGGGTTAGGTTAGTTAGGGTCTTTGGATGTCATTAGTGTCTGGGTTAGGTTAGGGTTAGGGTTTTGGATGTCATTAGTGTCTGGATTAGGTTAGGGTTAGTGTCTTTGGATGTCATTAGTTTCTGGGTTAGGTTAGGGTTTTGGATGTCATTAGTGTCTGTGGGGGCTGCCGGTGTTATTAAAGGTCTGTGTTAATAGCACGCCCTGCAGGTTCAGGCCACAACGCTGTGAAGAAAGCAGTTGTTTTCAGTCGAAAAACCCTGGTTTAAAACAGGAAAGTCATTTGTGAGGGTCATTTAGTGCCGTCAGAGCCACAGGCAATAACAGTTTGACTTGTACACTTGCAGAATTCCCCTTTGCCTCAAAAGCAGGGCACCCGTTAGGAAATATAGAACGGCAATTTACATTCTTTAGATTGCAGTGATTCCAGACTGCACATTCCTGTGGTCGTCTCTCCGTGGACCGCGCTTTTCAGTCTCTGCAAGCGTGTCCAAATACATCTGTCCTAGATCATGCGACTGTAATCGACAGATCACGAGCGGCTGTAGTTCCTTCTCTTAAGTCTGGAGTTAGTGCGGCATAATAGTGTGTGTGTGTCCTTTATTCACATTATACTGCCCTTTGTGTTTTACGACAGCACCTCAGAAGATCAAACTTGTGCATTTAGGAGTTGCTTTTATCCAAACTGACTTGCATTGAATTGAAGAGATACATTTGTTCAGTTCATGCCTTTTTCTGGGAATTGAAGCCACAACCTTGGTGTTGAATTACAGGAACTTTAATCTAAAGTTACAGAGAACATTACAAATAAATATTCCCAAAATGTTTGTAAAATAATAAAATGAGATGAAAGTTTGTATAAGCTAGATTGTTTTTAGACATTAACATTTTTTTTTGAATAGGGATGTCATGGTCATATTTTTTGTGCCCCCAATCCGATACAAGTCATTGAATAAAGAGTATCTGCCGATACCGAGTTCCGATATGATACGTATATTTCTAGTGTTTTATGCACAATCCAAGTACATTAAAGTTATTACAATCAATCCAATGTATGCAGAGTTGTGCTAAGTGTAAAAGCAATGTGTGTGTGTGTGTGTACCTGGTATTTATCATGTTATGGGGACTAAATGTCCGCACAAGGACATTTTTTAGGTCCCTGTGAGGAAAAAAAGCTTATAAATCATGCAGAATTAAGTTTTTGAAAATCTTAAAATGCAGAAGGTTTCCTCTAAGGGGTATGTTTAGGTGTAGGGCGACAGAAAATACAGTCTGTACAGTATAAAAAGCATTATGCCTATGGAGAGTCACTATAAAACATGGAAACACGTGTGCAAGTGTGTGTATGTGTGTGTGCGTGCGTGTGTGTATGTTTACATAAATATGATATACTCTATGTATATATTTATTTGCACATGCTGTATTAGTGTATTATATTGTATATGTAAAATAAGCAGAATGATTGTAACATCAAGGTAAAAAAAGTGGAGATATGTTTAGAAAGCATGAAGCTAGCGGTGTCAGAACGCTAGTCTGTTAATCAAGACTGCAAGACAACCCATAGCAAAATAAGGATCGGGCTGAGGAGAGCTGATACAGATCAGTTAAAAAAAAAAGCTTGATCGGTCCCAATCCCGAGCCTTGAGGGACATCCCTAGTTTAACATTCAGAAATGATTCATATTATATTGGCCTTTGTGGGTTTTTAGATCGGTTTGTGTTATCCAAATTGGACATTGCATTCAAGGTGTACATTTGATGCATTTTCTGAGAATTGAACCCACAATCTTGGCGTTGCTTGCACCATGTTCTACTGTTTGAGTCTTACATCTCTGCCATGCTGTCGGGAAGGTTGGCCGGGATCGCCGTCAGTCCTTTCCCTCTGCAGTCCACAATATTATTACTGCAGGTGCAGACGGCCGGACACGAGCCCGTGACAAAACTACATAACTGAACAGCGGTATCTTCAGACTGACCTGCAGAGGCACATTTGCATTGAATAAGAAGAGGTTGTGAGTAATAAAGTGTGCAGTTAGCAGACATCAAAACACGAGAACTTGCCATTGTTCTTCACTTCAGACAAGAGGAATGCAGCAGATGCTGATGTAGACTGGAAGGCTTGTTTACCTGAACAGCTGAATTCGTGTTTCTGGACCTCGGCTACATTAAGTCCTCGTAGCGGAGCCGGAGCGCTGCACTGGGTGAACAGACCGATGGCTGGCCGCTCGCGCAACCACTGCGACAACCAGGCCAGATTGCAGTCGCAGTTCAGGTTGTTGGAATGTAAACGGCTGAAGGTGGAAAAATGGCAGCATGAATGTTAAGACGAAGCTTTTATCGAATTATTTTTTACCTGAGGATAAAGGAATAGTTCATGCAAAAAAAAAAAAGTTTAAAAAAGTAAGAAGAATAGTTGCTGAAAAAATCTGCCAATGCATCAGTGTCTCAGCAATGGATGCTCTGCAGTGAATGGGTGCCGTCAGAATGAGAGCTGATAAAAACATCACAATAATCCACAGCACTCAGTTAACATCTGGAGAAAACAAAAGCTGAAACTCATCCAGCATTAAGATGTTTTTAACCTTTAAACTGCTTACGGCTAAACTATGAGAAATCCATAATAACGCTTCCTCTGGTGTCTGAATCAGGAGAGAAATCTGCACAAACAGCTCTAAACAAATATATGGCTGGATTTTGATGTGAGAGACAAAATAGGAGATGCACTTTTTCACTGGAAGAAGAGTTATTATGGATTATGAACTCATATTACTCAAGTTTGAAACGTCTTAATGCTAGGTTAGTTTCAGCTTTTGTCTTCTCCAGATGTTAACTGATGGACTGGAGTGCTGTGATGCTTTTATCAGACTCTCATTCTGACGGCACCCATTCACTGCAGGGCATTCATTGCTGAGACACTGATGCAGAGACACATTTCTCCAAATCTACATCTTGGATAGGCTGAGGGTGAGGATATTTTCAGCTAATGTTTGTTCTTAGGTCAACTATTCCTTTAGCCAGGCACACAATGGTGCTTGCTCAGTGTTTGGCTAATAAAAGCAGCAGCAGATCATGTTGTGTTTCCGGTACTGGGCTCCCACCAGGCTTCTTGACTAGATTAAACGCAGCCGGCTTTAGCAGACAGGCCATGCTGGTCCAACACCAGACCAGCATAAACCCGTCTGGACCATGCCGTGCAAAGACTGTCACTGAGCTTTGCTAATGCCAATAGCCAATGATATTTACCCAGTAGCTCCATGATGGGATTAGAAGGGTTGTTTTCTGTTAGGACACATGCTGATTCCCACTGTTTCAAAACATTCGGCAGAATCAGGAAACATACTGCAGATTTCATTCTCTAAAAATTCCCTTATATTCCTGCAGATTTCATTCTCTAAAACTTCCCTTATATTCCTGAATTTATATTTAATGGAAACCTGTCCATTTCATAGCATAATTCTGAATAACTAAATAAATAAATAATCCAGAACAAAATGAGAAAGAAGCTCAATGAGGTAAAACAGTTCACAAATCCCAGAGAAATATAGCAGAATATACATTTCATAAAAAAACAGTGTGGGAGGGTATTTATATCTGTATGTGTGTGTGTGTGTGCGAGTGTATTTGTGAATTCCTGACTGTGGCTTCTGGCAGAGCCCTGTGACCTCCGCCGTCCCGCCAAGACTGTGTGGAATGACACTGTGTGTGTGTGTTTTCACGTGTATGTGTGTGTGTGTGTTCACGTGTTGTGTGTGTGTGTGTGTGTGTGTGTGTGTGTGTGTGTGTTTTCACGTGTATGTGTATGTGTGTGTTTTCACGTGTTGTGTGTGTGTATGTGTGTGTGTTTTCACGTATATGTGTGTGTGTGTTTTCACGTGTTGTACGTGTGTGTGTGTGTGTGTGTTTTCACGTGTTGTGTGTGTGTGTGTTTTCACATGTTGTACGTGTGTGTGTGTTTGTGTTTTCACATGTTGTACGTGTGTGTGTGTGTGTGTGTGTTTTGACGTGTTGTACATGTGTGTGTGTGTATGTGTGTTTTCACGTGTTGTACGTGTGTGTGTGTGTGTGTGTTTTGACGTGTTGTACATGTGTGTGTGTGTGTGTGTCTTTTCATGTGTTGTGTGTGTTTTCACATGTTGTGTGTGTGTGTGTTTTCACGTGTTGTACGTGTGTGTGTGTGTGTGTGTGTGTGTGTGTGTGTGTGTTTTGACGTGTTGTGTGTGTGTGTGTGTGATTTCACGTGTTGTGTGTGTGTGTTTTCACATATTGTACGTGTGTGTGTGTGTGTGTGTGTGTGTGTGTGTTTTGACGTGTAGTACATGTGTGTGTGT